>CAUYSK010116439.1:0-25738 GCA_963575035.1 Avahi laniger | reverse complement strand
CAACATAATGAGACCCTGTCTCTACAAAAAACTAAAAAATTAGCCAAGCATGGTGGCATGTGCCTGTAGCTACTCAGGATGCTAAGGTGGGAGGATCAATTGAGTTCAGGAATTGGAGGCTGCAGTGAACTATGATCACACTGCTGCACTCCAGCCTGGGCAATGGAGTGAGACCCTGTCTCATAAAATAAAGTAAAATAAAATATAATACTAACCCACTTGTATGGCTGGCAAGTTGGTACTGGCTGATGGCTAAAAACTGACCCAGGATTGTTGGCCAGGAATTGGCTCCTGTCCACATGGGCTTCTCCACAGGAATGCTTGGATTTAGGAGCTGCAGCAGTCTGCATGACATGGTGGCTGGGCTCCAAGAGCAAGTCTTCTGAGAGCCAGATAGTGGCAATGGCCAGGCTCTTAAGCTAGGCCCTGAAACGCACAGTGTCATTTTTAATCATCTTCCATTGGTCAAAGAAGTCATAAAGCTCACCCAGATTCGTGGTGAGGAGGCTTAGACCCCAACCTCTTAGTGGGAGGAATATTAAAGAAACTGTGATCATCTTTAATTTGGCATATTTGAATCAGAAAGAAAGAGATATTCTGAAAAGTTGGTAAGAGCTGGGAAGGAAAAAAATGAGAAAGGGGAGCATATGAAACAACAATAAACAGTTAGATAATGATTAGAGAGAAAATTATGGAGTACAGACATAGGGAATCCAAAATATACATAATTAGTGAACATGAAGAGAATAGAAATAATGGAAGGGAAAAACTTAATGTATCATTTATAATCCTCCTCCTCCTCTTTCTAAAAGCCAGTGGCCTTATGAGAATATTTCTCAATGTTGGCCTTTCTGGGTGGGTCAATTTTACCAAGTACATGGAATGCCTCTCCAATATGTAAGTCAAGTTTTTTATTTCAGTAAAATTTTATTGAATTATCAATTTTGGTATTTTTTCTGTTCAGTTGCTTTGGTTTTCTTCTTCAGGGACTCCTATTATACTTATGATGACTCTTCTTTGCCTGGCATCTATAGTTAACATTTTAAAAAAAGAGTCCTTTAATCTCTTTCTGTTATGTCTACTTTACCCTGTGTGGCTTTGAATTTAATCTTTCATGAATTTCTAAACATTTTGTATTTCCTTCCTGAGCTCTGTCAGTACTCTTTTTCATATTCTTCTGTTGTCTTATTTCTGACTTTATTAATTTTTATGTTATTCCTTCACAGTTTCTGTCATTTTAAAATGCCTTATTGAGATATAACTCATGTACCGTAAATTCACCCTTTTAAAGTATAGAATTTAATTACTTTTTGTATATTCATAGAGTTGTGCCACCACCACCAAATCAATTTTGGAGCATTTTCATCATCCCAGAAAGAAACCGCAAACCCATGGTCAGTCACTCCCTATCCCACCCCAACTCTCCAGTCTTATGCAACCCACTAATCTACTTTCTGTTTCCATATGTCTTCCTTTTCTGGACATTTCACATAAATGGGATCATATGGTATGTGGCCTTTTGTGACTGGCTTCTTTAATTTAGCATTTTTTCCCTTTTAAAAAATTGATACATAATATTTTACATGTTTATAGGGTACATGTGATATTTTGTTACATGCATAGAGTGTGTAATGATCAAGATGGGGTATTTTGGGTATCCATTACCTTGAGTACTTATCATTTCTATGTTTTGGAATGTCTTAAGTCCTCTCTTCTACCTATATGTTGGAAACATTTCAAGTGTTCCTGCTATTTTGAGATATACAATACATTGTTGTCAACTGTAGTCACCCTACTCTACTATTGAACATTAGAATTTATTTCTTCTATTTAACTGTATGTTTATACCCATTAACCAACCACCTCTCTTTATCCCCCCACCCCACCTGGACACCTTTCCCAGCCTCTGGTATCTGTCATTCCCACATGAGTGAAAATATGCAATATTTGTCTTTCTGTGCCTGGTTTATTTGAGTTAACATAATGACCTCCAGTTCCATCCATGTTGCTGCAAATGACATGATTTTATCTTTATAATGGCCAAATAGTATTCCATTGTGTATATATGCTACATTTTTTAAATTCTTTCATCTATTGATAGACACTGAGGTTGATGCCATATCTTTGCTATTGTGAATAGTACTGCAGTAAACATGCAAGTACACCATCCTTTTCTTGGGGTAGCTCTACTGTCCAATGAACGAGTAGTGAGGGCAGTACTGCTAACGCCTGCACAATACACTCGCATCAGCTAGAGCTTTGCTTTACTTTGGTGCAATTTTTGGAAAAAAGAAAAATCTCTTTTCCACAAAAAGAAGAAAGAAGAAAGTAAAAAAAAAAATTAAAAAAAATGCAAGTACAAGTATCACTTTGATATCCTAATTTTTTTTCATTTGATAAATACCCAGTGGTGTGATTGCTGGATCATATGATAGTTCTATTTTTAGTTTTTTTGAGAAATTTCCATACTATTTTCGATAGTGCTTTACTAATTTACATCCCACCCACAGTGTGTAAGAGTTCCCTTTTCTCCACATCCTCACCAGTATCTGCTATTTTTTGTCTTTTTAATAATAGCCATCCTAACTGGGGTAAGCTGATACCTCATTGTGGGTTTGATTTGCATTTTCCTAATAATTAGTGATGTCGAGCATAATGTTTCCAAGATTCATCTATGTTGTAGCATGTATCAGTACCTCATTCCTTTTCATTGCTGAATAACATTCCATTGTATATGTATACCATATTTTATCTATCTATTGACATTTAATCTGTTTCCATTTTTTAGTTATAAATAATGCTACTATAGACATTCATATAGCCTTTCACTTCCTGCGGCAGCTGCTCAAGGTGAGGAGAGCTGGGCTTGGGCGAGCGGCCGCATGCCCTGGTTGTGAGCCCCACTGGCCACCGCCGCCCGCTCTTGCCAGCCCACTGCGGGTCGGGATATGGGTGCGCCAGGAGTACTGGGCAGAGAGAGTTTGGGCCAGAGACGTCAGAAGGCAATGATGGTTTGCTTTTGAGTGGCTGTAGGAGAGTGAAGAAATCCCCAGTTGGAGGACTTTTCTACCAGGACCTACAGCACCAGTGGCCTGGACAACAAACTTCTGTTTGGGGAGACGTCGGCCAAAGATTGATTCATCAATTTAGTTGTTGGCAGCTTGACATCCTTATTGCTTGTAGTAATGCTGATCAGTGCTTTTGTTTTCCCTCAACTACCTCCAAAACCACGGAATATATTTTTTGCTGTCTGTATCTCTTTGAGTAGTATTACTGCCTGCATGCATACTTATCTACTGGTATGGACAAGGAGATTGGAACTGAAATTTAGAAAGCCAATTTACTATATCATATTTTCTATCATGTTATTATGTATATGTGCGAACCTGTACTTCCATGATGTGAGAAGGTGAGGCTGCTCAGGAGAAATACTTACCAGGACACTTTAAAATGACATATTAGAACAGTGACTAATTGTTGGGTAAGTTATGCTAAAGAATCTCCTGCGGAAGGGTGATACATGATTTTTATGCTAGTTGTAAATCTTAATTCCCTTTTGCAAGGGAGACAGATATAGATCACTTTGCTTTTCCTTTAAGGAGCTGATGCTGCACTTAAACATTCCAACTTTTGAAATTATAATTTATTATAATGTAATTGCACGGCAAAAGGCTATGTAGCAATCTTGCATTTTAAGACAAATATTCTTTTATTTCTGTTAAACTGAATATACAATTGTTCCCTAGTAACCAACTTTTGCTTATAACTACAACTTAATTTCACATTAACAAAACACAGATGGTGAAGACAACTTTGATTGTCAAGATCTAATTATAATAATAAATAATTTATACAAGAAAAAACATTCATACAAAAGTTTTTGTGTGAACATATATTTTCAGTTCTCTTGGGCAATACGATTAAGAGTGGAATTATTGGGTCATAGCGTAACTATGTATGACTTTTTGAAAAATTGCCAACCAGTTATATAAAGTAGCTGTATCATTTTACAATCCTGACAGCAGAGCATGAGGGTTCCAATTTCTACACCTTTGCCAACATTTGTTATTATCGTCTTTTTTACTATTATAGTCATCCCAGTGGGTGCAAAGTGGGATGTCATTGTGGTTTTGATTTGCACTTCCCTGGTAGTTAATGATATGAGCATCTTTTCATGTACTTATTGGCCATTCATACATTTCGTTTGAGAAAATTCTATTCAGATCTTTTACTCATTTTTTAATTGGGATATCTGGGATATCTGTGTTTTTCTTATAGAGTTGTAAGAATTCTTTACATTTCTGGATACATTTCCTTTATCAGATACATGATTTGTAAATATTTCCTCCCATTCTGTGAGTTGTTATTCCAATCTGATGGTACCAATTGCAACAAACAAATTTTTAAATTTGATGAATTTCAATTTATGTATTTTTTCATTTGTGACTTTTGCTTTGGTGTCACATCTAAGAAGTCTTTGTCTAACACAAAGTTATGAAGATTTACTCTTGGATTTTCTTGTAAGTTTTATAGTTTTTCTTCTTCTCCTCCTCCTTCCTCCTCCTCCCTCCTCCTCCTTCCTCCTCCTTCTCCTTCCTCCTCCTCCTTCTTTCTTCTCTTCTCCTCCCTCCTCATCCTCCTCTTTGGTATAGACAGGGCTTCACTATGTTGCCCAGGCTGGTCTCAAACTCATGGTCTCAAGCAATCCTCCTGCCTTGGCCTCCCAAAGTGTTGGGATTACAGGCATAATACAGGTGTGAGTTGCTGGGCTGGCTATTTTAATTCTTACGTTTAGGTGTTTAATCCATTTTGAGTTAACTTTTGTATATTGTTTAAAGTAAAGAGTTGATATTTAGTTGTCCCAACACCATTTGTTGAACTGACTATTCTTTCCCATTTTAATTGTGTGGGCACTTTTGCCAAACATCAATTGGCCTGAAACATGGGGGTTTATTTCTGGACTTTTAATTTTATTCCATTGATCTGTATGTCTGTCTTTATGCTTGTCTTATTCTTGTGCTTTGCTTTAAGTTTTGATATCAGAGATTGTAAGTCTTCTAAATATGTTCTTTCTCAAGATTATTTATGCTACTGTGGGTACACATAAATTTTAAGATCAGCTTGCCAATTTTTGCAAAAAAGTATCTGGGAAGGATTTTTTTTTTGGAATTTGTTGAGTCTGTAGATCAATTTGGAGGGGTATTGCCATCCTAACAATTAATATTAAGTTCTCTGATCCATAAACATCTGAAAACTTTGCATTCCTTTAGGTCATTTCTTTCACCAATGTTTTATAGTTTTTATAGTATAAGATCTATAATTCTCTTCTGGAAATTATCCCATGAATTTTATTTATTCATATTTAAATATATAAATTTATGTTCTATGCATTAAGTATACTTTATTAAATTATACTTAATTTATTCCTGTGCATTTCGAATTTATTCCTATATATTTTATTCTTTTTAATGTTGCCATAAATGGAATTGTTTTTTCAATTTCATTTTTGGGCCATTTAATGCTAGTATATAAAAATAAAATTAATTTTTGTATATTAATCTTATCTCCTTAAACCTTACTGAACTTATAAGTTTATGAGTTATAATAGTTTCCTCTGCACTCCCCTTAGGATTTTCTGCATATAAGATTATGTCATCTGTAAATACTGTTGCTTTTACTTCTTCCTTTCTAATCTGGATGTCTTTTATTTCTTTTTCTTGCCTAATTGCTCTGGCTGGAACCTTCTGTATAATGTCAAGTAGAAGTAGTCTAAGTAGACATCCTTGTTTTGTTCCTGCTCTTAGGGTGGAAAAAATTCTGTATGATTTTAGTTGTGGGTTTTTCTTAGATAGCTTTTACCAGGTTCAAGAATTTCTCTTCTATCCCTAGTTCACCAAGATTTTTAATCATAAAAGTGTTTCAGCTTTTTAATATGCCTTTTCTGTATCTATTGAGAATATCATGTTTTTTAAAAAAGTTGTATTAACAGGTTGTATTACATTGACTTTTTGAACCAATCTTTCATTACTGGGGTAAATCTTATTTGGTCATGGTATATGATTCAGTTTCTATGTTGCTGAATTTGATTTGGTTGGCAAGTATTTTGTTGAGGATCTTTGTGTCTATATTTATACAAGTTATTGGTCTGTAATTTTCTTGTGATGTTGCAGTCTGGTTTGATATCAGTGTAATTAATACTGGCCTTATAGAGTGAGTTAGGAAGTGTTTTCTCCTGTTCTAGTTCTGGGGAAAGTTTGTGAAGATTTGGTGTTAATTCTTCTTTAAGTGTTTTGTCAAATTCACCATTGTGGCTATGTAATTCTGAACTTTTCTTTGTTGAAAAGTTTTTAATTACTAATTCAATCTCTTTATTTGTTGTAGATTTATACAAATTTTTGATTTTTTAAGTTTCAGTAGTTTGTCTTTCTAGAAATTTGTCCATTTCTTCTAAATTATCTAATTTATTGGCATAGTCTATAGAATTCCCGCATAATTCTACCTTGTAAAGTCAGTGGTGATAAGCCCTTTCATTCTTGATTTTAGTAATTTGAGGCTTTTCTCTGTGTGCCTTTTTCCCCCTTTTTCCTTAATTAGTCAGTGTAGGGGTTTGCCAATTTTTCGATGGTTTCAAAGAGCCATTTTTTTGTTGATGTTTTAATATTGTTTTCATCCTCCACTTCATTAATGTTTAATCTTTATTTCCTTCCTCCACGCCCCCTTTTAGATTTAGTTTTCTGTTCTTTTCCCAGTGTTTTAAGGTAGATTACTGATATGAGATCTTTGTATCTTTAATATATGTTTTTATTGCTATAAATTTCCTTGTAAGCACTGCTTTAGTCACAGTCCTTAAGTTTTGGTATATTACTTTTTAAAAAATATATCTCAAGGTATTTTCAGATTTCTTTTTGTCATTTTTTCTTTGACCTATTTGTTATTTAGGAGTGTCTATTTCTACATATTTTTGAATTTCCTAGGTTTCCTTCTGTTACTAATTTGTAATTTCATTCCATTGTGTTCAGAGAACATACCTCATACCATTTCAATAATTCTGAATTTATTGAGGCTTGTTTTATGGTCTAGCATACGGTGTAACTTAGAGAATGCTCCATGTGCTCTTGAGAAGAGTAAGTATTCTGCTGTTGTTGAGTGAGATGGTCTATAAATACGTTAGGTGTAGTTTATAGTCCTGTTCCAATGTTTTGTTTCTTTGTTAATTTCCTGCCCAGCTTTTCTATCCTTTATTCAAAGTGGGGTGATATCTCCAACTATTATTTCTCAATTGTTTATTTCGCCTTCAGTTTTTGTCAATTTTTACTTCAGAATTCTAATAGCTAAATACAGAATTTTCAAGTATTTATGGGCTCTGCTGTGAGGTGTACAAATGTTTACAATTATTACAGCTTCTTGATGGATTTAGTCTTTTATCACTATAAAATGACCCCTTTTATCTCTGGTAAGTTTTTATTTTCAAGTCTATTGTGTATGATGATAGTTTAGCCACTCCAGCTCTCCAATGATTGCTGTTTGGATGGTACGTATTTTTCATTGTACTTTTTCTTGAATCTAAAGTGTGTCTCCTGTGGACAGCATATAGTGGGATCTTGTTTTTTAAACCCATAATGACAGTATTTGCCTTATGATTGTATAATCCATTCACATTTAATGTTACAATTGATATGGTTAGATTTATATATGTCACTTTACTTTTTGCTTCCCACCTGAATCTTTTTTGTTCCTCTTTTCTTCCTTTTCTGGTTTCTTTTGTACTAAGTGAATACTTTCTAATGTAATATTTTAATTCCTTTAATGATTTTTCTGTATGCATTTCTTTGATTATTTTCTTAGTGGTTACTCCAGCTCTAGGAATTACAATACACATCTTCTCAAAATCTACTCTGGCTTTATAGTAATTTTATTCCAGTGAAACAAGAAATGTTACTTCTATACAGCTCTATTCTTTTTTCCCTTTTTTTGTTAATGTTACACATATTGCATCTCTATATGTTAAAAATGTATCAATACAATGCTGTAATACTTTTTATAAATTAATGTATTTCAAAATGGCTGGAGATAGACCAAGTATGTGTAGCTTTTTATATTAACTTTTTATTCACCATTTCTTGTTCTCTTCATTTTTCTGTGGATTATTGCAATACAGCTTTCCTCTCATCTTTGTGTTTGTCACAAATATGCATTTCTATGTTATAGGTACAATGCTATAATCAAATACATATTGTTTTATAGAACTGCTTTTAAAATCACCTTAAGAAGAAAGGAGAATAAATAGGTAATTTATAAGTTCCTAAATAATTATCTTTATTGACCTTCCCGCCCCTCCCCCAGGATTTGGATTACTGTGTGATCTCCCTTGCATTCAGCCTGAAAAAATTCCTTGAATATTTTTTTGTAAGATAGGTTTCCTAGGAACAAATTCTCTTACTCCAATCACCCCCTTTAAAAAAAAAAGTTCTGATGTCCTCATTTTGCCTTCATTTCTGACAGTTTTGCTAGACACAAGATTCTTGGTTGATAGGCTTCCCTCCCCCCCCCCCACCTCCAACAATCTGAAAGTTATCCCTCTGCCTTCAAGCCTCCATTATTTCTGATGAGAAGTTAACCATTAATAGAGTTTTCTTATACACAATGAGTGACTTTTTTTTTCTTGTTTTTTAAGATTTTTTCTTTCATCATTTTTACTTTGATATATCTGGGCATGGATCTATTATATCTCGCAAATTATTGATCTTCTTGAAGTTTTTCATCAAATTTGGGATTTTCAGGCATTATTATTTTGAGACAGAGTCTTTCTTGCTCTGTCACCCTGGCTTAGAGTGCCACGGCATCAGCCTAGCTCACAGCAACCTCAAACTCCTGGGCTCAAGCAATCCTGCCTCAGCCTCCCAAGTAGCTGGGACTACAGGCGCACACCACCACACCTGGCTAATTTTTTCTGTTTTTAGCAAAGAGGGTCTTGCTCTTGCTCAGGCTGGTCTCGAACCTGACCTCAAACGATCCTCCCACCTCAGCCTCCTAGAGTGCTAGGATTACAGATGTGAGCCACTATGCCTGGCCTTCAGGCATTATTTTATCTAATAATTTCTCTGTTTTTTCTTTCTCCTCTAATTCCTACTGCATACATATTTTTTTTCCAGTAAGCCCTTTTTGAAGCATGAATGACATTGTGTATTTTCTGAGGATGTTTATTTTTCTTAATTCTTTTTTCTCCTGTTCTTTGGATTGCATTATCTGTATTGATTATCTCTACGTTTGCAGATTTTCTGCTGTGAGCTCTAATCTTTTTCTACTGCTCCTCAAATGAATTTTTCATTGTAGTTATTGTATTTTGAACTCCAAAATTTACATTTGGTTCTTTTAAAGTAATTCTTCTTTCTTAGATTTTATGGAATATTATTTACATAACTTCCTTTACTTCCAGCATGGTTTTTTTTTTATTTTTGAACATATTATAATAGCACTTTGATGTTTTTCTCTGCTTCCAACCTATGAGCCCTCTCAAAGTGTTTCTACTGATGGTCTTTCTCCCCTGTGTATAGATCAGTTTCCTGTTTCTTTGCATGGCTTGTAATTTGAGGACTGGATTTTTTTTTTTTTTTTTAAGGAGAGGAAAATACAATTTTTTTTTTTTTTTTGAGACAGAGTCTCACTCTCTTGCCTGGGGCGAGTGCTGTGGCCTAGCTCACAGCAACCTCAAACTCCTGGTCTCAAGCAATCCTACTGTCTCAGCCTCTCGAGTAGCTGGGACTACAGGCATGAGCCACCATGCCCGGCTAATTTTTTCTATATATATTTTTAGCTGTCCAATTAATTTCTTTCTATTTTTGGTAGAGACGGGGTCTCATTCTTGCTCAGGCTGGTCTCGAACTCCTGAGCTCAGAACGATCCGCCCGCCTCGGCCTCCCAGAGTGCTAGGATTACAGGCATGAGCCACCACACCCAGTCGCATTGTTTATTCTTATCCTCCATAAATTAGACTCCCTGGAAACTACTCTGCCAGGAATGACATACAGAAAACCTTGGTCCACTGGGAGAAGTAGAAAGCCCAGGATGTTGGTCCCTGACTGTGAGGGAGAAAGGAAGTTAGGCAAGCAAATGGCGAGACACACGTACCTCAGCCTCCCTTGACTAAACTACAGTCCCAGAAAGGTAGACGTGTTGTTAGGCAGGTTGAAGGATAAGCCAAAAGCAGAAAATCTCCTGCCTTGTTTCCGGTCTGAGACTCTGGGATGCGACCATCTCACTGGGTACTGCTAGAAAAACCCAAGACAGCCATGGGGTCAGTTGGAGAAAATGTCTAAATGTGCGTGGTCCAGCCTACCTCCACTTCTGTAAGGGATGGAAGGAACCCAGAAATCCCTGCAGGACCCTGAGGACAGACATGGAAACATGCCAGAGGAAGTGACACAGTATACAGTTGAGGGAGCCAGTGTCAAACCTCCAAGGTCCACAATACCAAGCAACAGTGAGGGAAAGCCAGGCCAATGGGCAGGACCACTGTGCCCTGATGAAGCAAAGAGAACAGATCACAAGTTCCCTAACCGCAGACTTCAGTTCTAGATGCCAAGAGGGGACAGTGCTGTGACTGCTGCACAGCCACAGAACACAACAAAGACTGTCCTCATGAATTCAACAGCTCCTTGATCCCTCCATCATGAGATCCTCTAAGCCCCTCTCCCTCCCAATTCATCCAGACGCCACTTCAGAGAACAACAGGCTCTAATCAAAAAGAAGGAATACATGCACAGAAAAACTGAATTACCTAAAGAGACCTGTTTAAATTTTGAAATCAGACTAAGTTTGCCTAGATGTTCAAAAACTAGTCCACTGTCCCCTTTAATTCAGCAGCATGGGGGCCTCATGAGGGAGCTCAGTTATAAAAAAATGAAGAAGCTCTATTTCCATGCACATCTGAATTTGAGGGTGTAAAATGTGATGCGCCAGACCTACAAGTCAATGCTGATCTGCTATTATGTCAGGCTTGGGTGAAGAGTCTCAACCACAGTACTTTACTTTTTCCATTAAATGTTACCAATCTTATGTCAAGGGACCCAACCAGCTAGGCAGCAGTCAAATTTTAACTTGCCAATTAGAGATATCTCAGTCCAAACCAATAACGTTTCCTGTCACCTTCAGTTTAAACTGTAGCCCAGTTCAGTTCAAAGCCAGGGTACACTCTTAGCATAGACCATACCTTTGCACAGTTACTAGTTGCTGCCTGAGATGGGGAGGAAGTGGTCTGCTCTCTTTCCCCCATCCCCCATGTGCCATGCACTGGCTCTACTGAGGACGGCAAGAGAAAGCAAGGGGTAGAGGAAAGGTGGGGTGAAGTTGGCTTCTGCGGCAGCAGTCTCCTTCTGTTGGCCACTGCTGCTTCTCTGTCTGATGCCAGTGACAAATAATTATCACCATCAGCATGGTCTGCTCCCACTGTATGAGTGCTAAATACTGAAAGCCTTCTACCACTCAAGTATTCTTGGGGTAGACAAAGCCTACTACTAGGCATCATTCCCTCCATGAAGACACACGGATTCTGAGAAGGGAGTTTTTGCATTGCCTCTAGACCCCACACCAAAGGTAAACAGAGTGCTCCCTCCTCAAGCATGCACCTTCTCATTTAGTTGGGGTAGAGCTCCCAGGGCAGCCCATCAATGCCTCCCACTCAACCACTTTCCGTATCCTTAACACTGAGGACTTCAGGAAACTGTAGCCCCCTGCTCCAAATCTTCTGGTATTTTGTGAAGCTTTGACACCTGGGGGGCTAGACACCCCACCCACTGGCACTTCACTCCAGCATAGCATGGGGGTACCTGTGACTTGTCAGTCAACAGTAACTCCAGCAGTGAAGTGAACCACACTCCTTTGAAATTTCCATGCTAAATGCTGGACTAGATGTTCTCCTGGCTTTATTCTAGAGAGGGAAACATGATGAATGGCCCTCCCAAGAGGAGGAAAGAGGTAATTATTACTACATCAAAACTTTGCTCTCCCAGAAACTTTTCATTCTACAGCAGAGTGGACAGGGAGAGTTACAGAGGTCCTAAAGTCTGCCCTCTCTTAGCAAGCCCTGCTTTGTGGGATTGATAACACAAAGGATATTTCCCTGATCTAACGTAGAAGTAATGCATCTCCTTATGTTCTCCATGGTGAACTGTCTACAGAGCAAAGAGGAATCAGGAAGGAAGAAAAGAGAGCATCTCTTAGTGATATCACACATCGCCACACAACGTCCATAGTATTATATCAGGAGTTGGAAACTTGGGTTCTCACCCCCAGCTTTAGTACATACCAACAGAGTGGTCATGGTTGGGACGGTCACCTAACCACTCAAAAGCTGTATTTATGTTCCTCAAAAGATATAATACCATCTGCACATCAAACAAATCTCACAGGACTGATATAGACTAATGAAGGCATTTTAAAAACCAAAAAGTTGCAAAAACATACGTTAGTCTGCCAAGAGAAAAATACCACACCATTTATTTTCCTTATGTTAGAAGACCCTGCCCTGCATTTTCACAAAGGCAAAGACAGAGTAACATTGCAGGGACCAGCTGAACCTATGCTTTTCCCATGACTATAACATGTGCGGTACCAGCCAAGGGCCTCTTTCCTTGAATCCCAGGGCTTTGGACATCATGGCTTCCAAAACCTCAACATTCACCAAGGAATCCAAACTTAGAACACATAAGTGCATGAAAGCTCATGGTGGCTCAAATGCCTTATTTTAAAATAAAGGAGCTGGAGCTCTGAAAATAAAGCATTCTCCCATAATATAAGCTGTGCTATGTAGAAGTAAAAAGCTGTTTTTTCTCCAAAGCTGATAAAAGTACAATGCAAAGGAACCATATGAAGTAACCTAGAAAGCAATCTCTGCCACTTTGGCAGAGTCAGACAGGAATAATGGTGCTGAGAAAATAAGCACTTCACTCAGCTGCTGTGAGATCTGAACATGGCTCTACGGAAGCCTGCACACTCCTAGGCTTCTCTTTTTGGAGGTTCTTATCTATAAAGCCATCTACAAAGCTAAGTGTGAGGCACTGGCTGTGTCATGAGCTCACTAATTAAAACGTATTAACAGCATCCAGTCGTATTATCCTTTCAAAGGCCAGAGAGCCACACCAGGCCTGCAGCAGCAGAGAAGATAATTAAGTAAAACTGTTTCTCACAGATAAATAATGGATATGACAACAGATGCCCCTCTTTCCTGGATGGGTGGGGGCAACAAAGGAAGAATGTGCCTGTTTCCAAAATGAAGACAAAATAGCTGCAGGCTAAAATATCAGCCCCCATTCAAACATTAGAACAGAGAACAGGCCTGGCCTCTGTGCCCCAGTGTGAAACAAAAATCAATGTTTCTACACACGTTACTTATTTCATTATGTACTTTCACTTTGCCTTACAAAACAAGCTAATACAAATTCAACACATGTCCACATTCCAAACATAATGCTGCTGCCTTGTCAGCCATGTGGAGCTCCCTCCACAAACTCTAAGCATCTTTGACAGGCCATTGTACACAAGATGCTGCAGAAAGCAGCTCTTCGTGGGAGCACTGAGCCTGCTTGCCCTGTCATCTGCCATTATTCTTTCTCAGCTGCGGTGGATTAGAGATAACAACAGCTCCCAACATATTTTTTCCTAACACTTAGCCACTGTCAAGGTCACATGCTGATGGCTACTGGAGGCATATTGTCAGCTGCACACCTAATTACAGATAGTGCATTCTTACCGTGAAAGCCACTGGAAATATTAACAGAGGGGGTGGCCCTAAACTTCTATGCACAAGAGAGAGAACAGAGAAAAATGAGACAACTTTAAATATCTACCTCTAAAGAATGTTAGACCATAAAGAAAATTGCTAACCCTGGCAAAATGAATCCTAAACAGTAAGCAGTAGGAAGGAGAGCCATGACCTCTCTTTGCAATAGCTCACAGCTACTAGTAATCAGATCTCCAAGGCAGCTTCCTAATTCTTCCTAAAAGCAAGGGAAGGATACAACAGTACATGTCGTGCGGGCTGAGTGCAAGGTACTCATTATGGCAAAGTTCAGCTCTATCTATGCACTGAAACATTAGCAATGTTTTATGAAATGTGATCACAATAAATCAATTGCCAATCATCCTATGGGCCCACAGTGAGGCAGTTTATAGTGGAAGCTCAATACATACACACTGAACAGATGTACACAGAAAAAGAAAAAAAAGAAAAGCATGCCAATTGCCTTTATTGTATGTACTATAAACATCATGGCACATAATGTTCTGGTAAAAATGAAAGACTTTATGACATTATTAAAGTCTATATTTCCTAGATAAGGCAAAAAGAGAACCACCCAGGAAATCTTCTATATTGGTAAAAGGACCATGTTGAGAGAGGCAAATGGCATATGTGCTACATACACACACGAGAGACTTCACCCCAGAGCAAAACACATACCAATTTATCCTGGCATTTGACGAGGCAGGTGGCTGAGCCCCAACAAGTTTTCTCTAGGCAAAAGCTGAGAGTAGGTTTTTATGAATGCCGCTTGAAATATAAAGTAACAGCTCAATGAAAATCAAAGCCCTGGTTGTAGTTAAAATTACTCAGAGAATTCACACTTTCACGGGCAACTGATTTTCCAAAATGGTGTCAAAATAATTCAATGGGGAAAGAAAAGTCTTCTCAACAAATGGTGTTGGAACAACAGAATGTCCATACGGAAAAATAAATAAACCTAGATACCTACTCTCATATATATATATATATATATATATATATATATATACACACACATATACATACACACAAAAATTAATTCAAGATGGATCTCAGAGCTAAGTGTTAAAGTTAAAATTGTAAACTTTTAGAAGAAAACAGGAGACTATCTTCAGGATCAGGAATAGGAAAAGATTTCTTTGATGGGATACACAATGTGATAATTGTAAAAAAAGAAAAAAGGTACATTAGACCTTATTGAAATGTAAAATTCCTGCCCACCAAGATAACATTAAGAAAAAAGAATAAGCAAATCATAGACTGGGAGAAAATATTCTAAAATCATACTTGTGACACAGAAGTTGCATTCAGAATATATAAATAACTCCCACACTCAATAATAAAAACAAACAAATTCAGAATCAGGACAAGACTGCAAAAGAAACTTTACAAAGAAAGATATACAAATGACCAATCCACAAAAAAGTCCTTTCATAACTGGTCACCAGGGAAATGCAAATTAAAATAATAATGAGGTACTACTACACATCCTCTAGAATGGCTGAAAACTCAGAATGTTACAAGGATGTAAAGTAAACAAATGGAAAGACATCCCATGCTCACGGATTAGAAGAATATTGTGAAAATGACTGTATTACCCAAAGCAATCTACGGATTCAATGTAATCCCTATCAAAATACCAATGACATTCTTCACAGAATTATAAAAAACAATCCTAAAATTCATACGGAACAAAAAAAGAATCTGAAGAGCCAAAGCAATCCTTAGCAAAAAGAACAAAGTTGGAGGTATCACATTACAAGGCTTTACACCACATATCTGTAGTAACCCAAACAGCATGGTACCAACATAAAAACAGACACACAAACCAATGGAAAAGAATAGAGAACACAGAAATTAATCCAAATATCTACAGACAACTGATTTTTGACAAAGACACCAAGAACATTCATTGGGGAAAGGACACCCTAAATCAGTCAATAAATTATGCTGAGAAAACTTGATATCCATATGCAGATAAATGTAACTAGACTCTCAGCTCTCACATTTAAAAAAAAAAAATCAATTCAAAATGAATCAAAGATCTAAACGTAAGACCTAAAATGATAAAACTAAATAAAAATATAGGGAAAACAGGGCATTGGTCTGGGAAAAGATTTTATGAATAAGATCTCAAAAGCAAAGGCAACAAAAGCAAAAATAATGATATTATATCAAATTAAAATGCATCTGCAGAGCAAAGGAAACAACCAACAGAGTGAAAAGGTAACCTACAGACTGAGAGAAAATATCTGCAAACCACACATCTGACAGGGGATTAATATCCAGAATATACAAGGAATTCAAACATCGCAAAGGCAAAAAAAAGAAAAAAATCCAATTTTTAAAAATGTGCAAAGGAACTGAATAAACATTTCTCCAAAGACAATGTACAAATGGCCAACAAATATATGAAAAAAATGCTAAACATCCCTAATCATCAGGGAGATGCAAATCAAAATCAAAATAAGATATCATCTCACCCCAATTAGGATGGCTACTATAAAAAAGACAAAAATAAATAACAAATGCTAGCAAGGATGTGGAGAAAAGGAAATTCTTATACCCTGTTAGTTTAAATATAAACTAGTACAGCCACCATGGAGAACAGTATGGAGATTCCTCAAAAAAACTACCCATATAACTACTATATGATCCAGCAATCTTACTACTGGGCACTCATCCAAAAAAAAGGAAATAAGTATATCGAAGAGACATCTGTGTTCCCATGTTTATTGCAGCACTATTCACAATAGCCAAGATATGGAATCAACTCATGTGTCCAACAACAGATGAATGAATAAAGAAAATGTGGCATATAAACACAATGGAATACTATTCAGCCATTAAAAAAGAATAAAATCCTGTCATTCACAGCAACACAGATGCAATTGGAGGAGATTATGGTACAAAAAATGAGCCAGGAACAGAAAGTTAAACACCACATGTTCTCTCTCATATGTGGAAGCTAAAAAAAAAAAAATGTTAATCTCACAGAAGTAAAAAAGTAAAACAGAGGATCCTAAAGGCTGAAAAGAATAAGGGGAAGAAGAGGATAGGAAGAGATTTGTTAAAGGAAACAAAATTACAGCTAGATAAGTTCTAATGTTCTATACCACTGTAGGATGACTCTACTTAACACTAATATTAATATATTATATAGTTTCAAATACCCAAAAGGAGGATATTAAAAGTTCCCAACACAAAGAAATGATAAATGTTTGAGATGATGGATATGCTAATTACCCTGATCTGAGCACCATACATTGTATGTATCAAAACATCACTATGTACCCCATAAATATATATGATTATGTGTCAATTAAAAATAAAATTTAAAATAAATTAATAATCAAAAGTATTGACTAAAATAAGAATGCATCAGTTCATATTGATATAAATAAATAGGGAAGAAGGGAAATGCCTTCTTTTCATTAGAAAGTCAATTATTAATAGTAAGCATAGAAGTAATGAAGTTAGAAAATCATTAATGGTTACCAAAACTAATGGTGGAAAGTTTGATAAGGCACCAGAATATTCACATAGTCTGAACACATCTCCCCAGAAATTACTAACTGATTACAAAGGGATAACAGTAATTTTATAGTGGAAAGCTCTGTCAGACTTAACCAAATGATAAAAAGTTCTCATCACCAATAATGAAACAAATTGATATCATGTGCTTTCTGATATGATGCATTAGAAAGGATATAATACTGAATCTGTGTTATTTGTGTCAAAAACATAAAACCGAGCACAAAGAAATATTTTGCAAACTTCCTCATCAGCGCTGCTACTACTCTAAGAATTTAGCTTGTGTTTGCAAACCTCAGTCACCAATCTTATAAAATGAAGATAATGGACCACAAGAATGTATGCAAAAATGACTCAAAAGGATCTGCTTTATATCACAGTTTATATTCAATTCCAATGGAAGAGAATAAAGCTCAAGATACTAACCCAAGCTTGAATGATCATCTCCACTGATCTAATGGCAAAACTCTGGCATTACAAATCATCTCACATACCATGGGCTGAAAAAATGTTAACAAAACAAAACAAAAGCCTTTAAGTCAGAGGGGAAAAAAAAAACTGTCATAAAGATAATGTATTAAAGTCCCTCATACTATAGTTTATTGAGTCTAACTCATATTAAAAATTATTCTTAATCATATAATGAACTTGTTTTCTACTTTCTCCTAAAATCCCCAGGGTTTTCCTAGACAATAGGAGACAGAAGATTAGGAAAGCAAGACAGGTTGAGCAGAGTGTTAGATACCTAAGAGCTGCCCCATTGAGAAGGACCAGCAGGGATGAAGTGAGGGAGGAACAGGTGGTGACCTCATAATATCCTGAAATAATAAAAAAAAAATATATGAAAAGAAAAAAGAAGATAATGGTGAAATACCGGGAACACTGTCATACAGTCACACACACTGGGAGCCGCAATGACAATAAACGTTGGATTATCTTCATAAGCATCTCCATAATGATTAACCTATTTCGTCAAGATAAGTTTAAATTATGTTCAATACTATTTCATTTTAGAAAAATTTCCACCAAAAAAACACCTACAGTCGATTCTCATTATTTATGGATTCCATATTTGCAAATTCTTCTACTCACTAAAATTTATTTGCAGCCCAAAATTCAATACTAGTGGTACTTTCCTGGTCATTCACGGACATGCACAGAGCAGTAAAAAATTTGAGACCCCTGACACACATGTTTCCAGCTGAGGCAAACAAGGTGATGCTCTGCCTTCTTTCAACTTTCATACAGTAAATTAGTGTCTTTTTCTTGGCATATTTTGTGCCACGTTTTCATATCTTTTTGTTTTATGTTGATGACTTCACCCTTTATAATGGCCCCTAATCACAGTGCTGTCTAGAAGTACCTTGTGGAGAAAATATGTGTATCAGGTATGAGTTACGGTGCTGGTGGCTGTGAGTTCAATATTAAGGAATCAACAGTATCTATTCAATAAGATGTCTTTAAACAGAAACATACATAAAACAACATTATGTTTCAATCTGTTGACAAAACTATGACCAGAGGCGCTAGTATTTCCCCTAGGAGCAATTGTTCAGTATCAGCTACTTCAGTCTTTGAGGCAACTTTACAGACCATAACTACCATGAATAACAAGAATTAACTGTATATGGTAAAGTTTCAGTGCCTAAATAGATGATATTTCCAGATAATTATACTAGATTTGGTTAAGAGAAGCTAAAGGGAATGGCCAAAACACAGGTTTATGTCTAGAATTTCAAGCACCCCAATGTCAACACTGCATCTACTCTATTAATAATCACAGTAATGTGATTCACAATGTGAAGGTTAAAGAAATAACTAAAAACCATTTTGCTGGATGAAGCGAAGCAAGTATGGATGTCAGTTTTAAAATTTAAACTTTGATTTGTATAAATCAACCATTTAATATAAAAAAACTAGCAAAGTTTTTCTCTTACCCACTATAGGTAGAGACCTCTTGATTCCTGTAACGCAACATTATATTTACACAAGAAAACACAAAAGCAACACTGCATATAAACTAGATATTCTTCAATTTGCTTCACAACCAATTACTATGGGAGAAAATTTTTGGAGGCAATGAATGTGTTTATTACTTTGATTGTGATGATGGTTTCATAGGTGTATGTATCCATTTAAACTCATCAAATTGTATACACTAAATATATGTAGTTTTTTGTATATCAATGAAAACTTTATTGACTTTATAACAATAAAGGTAGTAGAAAAAAGTGATACATTGCAGACAAAAAGTACCTGCCATGACTATAAATTATCACCATGCTAATAAGTGTATTTGCACATATTAACAGAATGACAGGTGTCTCTTAGGAAATAACCACTTAGTATATTATAAACTTTGTTTTTATATTTTTGTGAATATTTTTGCATTACATTCAAAAAGTGAGTTTTTAATCTTTTATCAAAACAATCTTTATCAATATCCTATATCAAAATATAGGACCACAAATAAAACTGATAAATTTGTTGTGAGCTACATATAATACTTTATCTAAAAGTTGTCTATTAGATAAAAGTAGGTTATCTGTTTTAGAAGTTATCTGACACTAATTTTAATCTCAGCTCTTCCCTATTCTCTGCTTAAAGTTTCTTCAACAAACATAAACTATTTCTAATTCCTCACTAACAAAAATTATAAAAGCTCTTTATTGAAAGGCCTCCTATTACAAATCCTTCAACAATGAAAAATCTTTTTCTAAAGATAATGAATATCCCTATATTTCATATTGGGTTCTTTATACAACGGATTTCCTTAAAGTAGGTTATTTGTCAGCCAACAGGCCTGCATTGGCCAGTTTCTTAATTAAAGCACTGAAAATAACAGCAGCAATTTCCTTTCGGGGTAACAGATATCTCTCTGAAGGTGTGATTACCTTCACACTCTCAAATATTCCCTAAATTAGTGTTGTGTACTTTTCTGTGGTTAGTGATTCACTGTGAAACTGAAACCTAAGACATAGACATCTAAACACATGAAAGCAAACAGGTAGAAAATTCTTTCTTAACCTTCAAGAGGTAGAGAAACGGGTCATCATTTCTCAAAGACTTTTATAACAATGAAACTGTTCTGTGTTTATGTGTACAGGGATATTTTAAACTCAAACTCTATCTTTGTTTTCTGAATGAGATTATTTGTCACTGAGAAAATTATAAAGTGCTACTAGGTTAGAAAGTCTTCGGACTTACCAGGAAGGGAACACAAGATGGTTAGAAATCATAGAAATAAGGGCAGTGCCCAAATAATTGTAAGTAACATTCTAATTGCTTTTATCAATTATGTAAGAATTGACCCTATTGAAGTAATGGCCACACCAGATTACATGACTATCCTGACACAATGAATCCATCTTCTCTCTATTCCTGTGTCTTGCCCAGCAACTATACAAGGTAGGCTCTGAATGTCCATGGAAAAGGAAAAGGTAGAAGTTGATAATAAGGTAAGTAATCATCAACAAACAGAAACATCCACAGTAAAAACTTCTCTAAATGTCAAAAAAGACAGACTAGGCATGGTCAGAAGAAGGGAAACCTCCATTCCAAACACTGGCCTTCAAAAAGTAACCACAAAAAAAACAACAAAAAACTTTCCAACAAGAATAAAGTTAGAATATTTATTCTTCTAGAGTCCTGTCCTACTCACCCTCTCATATTTGTTTTCCACAGTTGAAAAAATAAATGAGAGGGGAAGATGAATTGCCACAGAGAGAGAGAGAAACAAAGATAAACAATGCCTTTACACTGAAGAGAAAAATTTGTATTTGATTTCATGTATTAAATTTGAAAAGTCACCCAGTCTAGAGCTTCTGTCATATATTCCTGATAATCTCATTTCTCCCCCCACCTCAAATTTATAAGATTCAGAAATTGGATGCATTCCATTTTGGGAAACCTATCCAAGGAAATATCTAAAGATAAATATCTAAATATAGCCAAGATTTCATTATCACAATGTTTATTATGAGCTATAATAGCAAGAAGTAGAAAACATTTTGAATGATCAACAATGGGGAATTGCTGAAATATATTTTGATAGACCCACATAGTGGAATTCTGTATAATTATCTAAAATTGTATACATCTACCCCTGACATGGCCAAATGCTCATGATATGATGAGTATAATATGATTCCATTTTTATTAAATGTGTGAATGACAGCATATATATGAAAGGGGATCTGAGTGGCTATATTTGCGAAGGTATTAACAGCAATCATCTTAGAATGTTTGACTTGCTTATACTTCCTGATTTCATTTATAATAAGCATGCATTATTTTTGTACAAATAATCATTCAGAAGTAAAATACAAAAACAAGTAAATAAAGATTAAATGACTTATCATTAACATCGTCAGCCTAAAGTAAATAGATGTTTCATTTCACACCACCAGAAAAGTCAATTCCAATTCTGACATTTAATGTAAGAAAAAATGCTGTTAATAGATACTTACCTACATTAGCATCAAGTCATATAATTTGTTTCCTTAAGATGTAGGAATATTTTACCTATGTATAATAAGGACAAATGAATTGGAATGTCAAAGAAATGAGGTGTTCTGGTTAAAAGAATTTCAAAAAACAATTTCATCCAAAAATGAACCAGTTCAATTTCCCATAGGGGTAAATGGAGTATGATGAATAACATTTAATTTTTCTTTGATAAATGAGAATCTGAGTGCCTCAAAGGTCAATACAAGTTATAAGGCTCTGGACACAGACAAAATAGAGGGAAGGCTAATTGAATGTGTTCTGACTTCAGCACACGTAGTGGAAATGGGTTCCCTGAAAAATTCCCAGTTATGCCCTTATTTTCTAGTGATTTGTGTCTGTCTCTGAAATATAACACAGAAGATCCTAAGCTTATGTGGCTCGAGTAGCTCTCAGTTAAGTGTAGTTTTTCTTCTAAGTCATTGGAGAACATTTTTAGTAACAAAATACATACTGAAACAAGCATTCCATGTTCAAACAAGACAATATTAGAATTTTTGCTCATTGTCAATTATATATACCAATCACCTAAGGAAGACTTAGAAAAACATGTGAGCAAAGGCAGAAACTAAAAAAAGCAAAGGATGACAGATTTCACTACATTGAGACTTATAACTTCCCTGTGACCAAAATACCATAGACAAAATGAGAAGACAAGCCGGGCGTGGTGGTGTGTGCCTATAATCCCAACTACTTAGGAGATGAGGGAGGAGCAAGCTTGAGATCAGGATCTGAGAACAGCCTGGGCAACATAGCAAGACCCTGTCTCAAAAAAAAAAAAAAAGAGAGAAGACAAATAGCAACCTAATGAAAAATATTTGTAACAGATTGTCAAGATCTATATCTTCATGCCATTTTTTAAAAAAAACTATTCTAGTCATTAAGAAAAAGATAAAACTCACTAAATGTCATGAAGCAAGCATTCACGAAAGGAAGAAAACTAATATCTGGTAAAACATTTTATATGAATAGAACTTTAAAAATATAAAATAGGTACTATTTCTGTTAAAATGGCAATGATTATGAATACAAGCATATGAGCAAACAAGAGAGGAAACAGACACTCAAATATTGCTAGTAGGAACATAAACCAGTACAATTTATCCATAGGGAAATCCAGCAGTCTGTGTCAAAAGCCTTAGAAGTGCATATTCACTGACAAAACAATTATATTCCTAGGACTTTATCCTCAGAAAGTAATATACTAAGTCAAGAAAGCCAAACTTAAAAGGTCACATATTATAGGATTCCATTCATATGAAATCTCCAGAATAGATAATTTCATAGAGAGAGAATGTGGATTAGTGGTTGCCAGGAGCTGCAGAGAGGGGAGAATGGGGAGAAACTGCGCAATGGTTACAGGGTTTTATTTTGGAACAATGGAAATGTTTTGGACTAGATAAAGGTGGTGGTTGCCAACGTTATGAATATATTAACTGCCACTGAATTGTTCACTTTAAAATGGTAAATTTTATGTTATGTGAATTTCACCTCAATAAATTATTTTTAAAATTAAAAAATAGTAAAGAAAAAAAGTGAACATCTAACCATCATATTCCTGCTTACAGTTTACCAAATTGTTTCAATCACTTGATACTCTAAGGGATCATTTTCTCTACCAGTAGATTCTAAGTATGCTACTCTGTCTCTTTCCCTTCCTATATCTATTATACAAATAATAATAGTTAACATTAATACAGTGCTTACTATGAATCGTTCTAAAGAGTTCACATATATTAAGTATGTTGGATCCTCACAACAGCTCTATGGGGTATGTATTATTATTCTTTATTATTATATTATCTCTATTTTACAGATGAGAAAGACACAGAGAAATAAAGTGAATTCCTCAAAATGACACAGCTAGTAAGTGACAGAATTGGGATTTAAACCCAGGCAGACTGTGTCCAACCCTCTCAGCTGCTTTAACTGTTATGCTCTACTTCCTTTCTGAGAATCCATGATCTTTACAGAAAAATTGGAAATAGAGTAAGTGCATGAAGCAGGGGAAGACCACCCATAATCCTGCCACCCAGGGATAACTACATTAATTTGTTGCATGTTTTCTCAATAGACACACACATACACACATACACACACACAAACACACACAGGCATACACATCTCTACTCCAATTGAACATTACCTACTTATCAATTCATTTCCCAAAAAAAGTGATAAAAGCAAATTTTTTCTTCTAAGTAATTAGACTATACTTTCTAAGCTGTTGTAAATTAAGGCCAATTCTATAGGCAACATTTAGGAACCATTAAGCTTTTAACAATATATTATATATAATAATTTAATATGTGATAATATATTAAAATATATAATATATATTATATATTAAAATAAAATGTATAATATATAATAACTTTACTAAATTTAAGATAATTTCATTTCAAACAAAATCAAATTTGAGCACAATTCTTCAAAAATCTTCAACATGTTAGACATATATTTTTCAAGCAGCTAATTAATTCACTGAAACATTTGTCAATTGGAAGTTTCTGTCAATTGGTATAGAAATAAAAGTGTACATTTCTGGTAGGCCAGGCCAGGAAAGAGAAAAACTAGCAAATGGCACAAAAGAAAATGTTAAACAAACAGGTTCTCCTGTTGTATTTGCTTGAATAAACCAGTCCACCAAAACATAAAATCAAGACCTACGCATATATCTGCTTCCATATGCTCTTTGTATTTTCATCAGTATAGTCAGTGAGAAAGAACCAAGAGAAGACGCCTTTCCAGAGTCACTGAACCTGAGGAAGTAAGGGAGAAGCTGTGATTTCATGCATACAGAGGAAGATTCAATTCAGAGTGAGCCGTGGTCATTAATGAGACAGACTGTGAAGCCAGGACAAGGATCTATCCTTAAGAAATTTTCTGCTTGAATGTGGTTAGTATCTGAACTACTAGGTGTTATCCTTGGAGACACCACTGAGAACATGTTTGCTCTTTTACTCTAGAAAAAAGTGTGTCTCTTACTGAATCATTTTTTTAATGTTTAAACAGTATGAAATTTTAAAAAATTATTTAAAGTATACAAAGTTAAAAAAAATCAAGTCTCTCTCAAGAGATTCATTCCATTCGGTGGCTATTTTAGGGCACGGCTGAAGGTTAGGATTCCAAGGCAGAAAGTCATTTGAGAAATATTCAAATAAGGATTTTATTTTAACATTAATTTTTGCAACAAAATGTTTTGCTCATTTTAGGTATAATAAATAGTCTGCCTTAAGACTATAAGGGGAGGGGGCTGGAGCAAGATGGCCAAATAGAAACGTCCAGCAATAGTCCGTCCACACAAACACCAAATTCAACAACGATCCATGCAAGCAAGCACCTCTGGAAGAACCAAAAATCAGGTGAATGAGCATACTACCTGGTTTTAACGTTATTTCATGGAAAGAGGCACTGAGGAGGGCAGAAGAGACAACCTTGCATTGTCTAGGCCACCCCTCCCCAGCAGTGCCACTGCTGCCTAGCACCAAGTGGAAAGAGAACCTGGGGGTAGAGGGCAGTGAAGTGATTGTGAGACTTTGCACTGAAACTCGGGGCTCCTTAGCACAGGCGAACACATGCCAGTGCCCACGAGGGAGCACCTAGACCAGCCCAATCAGGGAGAAATCCTCTGCCAGGAAACCCAAGTTCCAGCTAGCCCCTCCACCAGCTGACAAAGCATAGCCTTGGGCCTGGACTAAATTCATAAGGTAGTTGGGCCACAAGGGCTGCAGTCCTTGGGCAATTCCTGTGGCTGTGCTGACTCAGAGCCAGTGGACTTGGGGTGCACATGACCTGGTGAGACATCAGCAGTGGTGGCCAAGCCAGTGCCTGTGTCACTCCCCCCACGATCACAAATTACAAGCAGTGTGGCCCAAGGAGTCTTCTCCCACTTGGGGAAAGGAAAGGGGAAAGTTCAGA
>CAUYSK010116438.1:0-59010 GCA_963575035.1 Avahi laniger | reverse complement strand
AGACCAGCCTGAGCAAGAGCGAGACCCCATCTCTACTAAAAATAGAAAGAAATCAGCCAGACAACTAAAAATAGAAAAAATTAGCTTGGCATGGTGGCACATGCCTGTAGTCCCAGCTACTTGGGAGGCTGAGACAGTAGGATTGCTTGAGTCCAGGAGTTTGAGGTTGCTGTGAGCTAGGCTGACACCACGGCACTCACTCCAGGCAATTTAGTGAGACACTGTCTCAAAAAAAAAAAAAAAAAAAAAAGAAATCTGATGACAATATTTTCTCTTTCCTTATAGTAGTCTGTGTTTTCCCTATGGACATTTGATAATTTATTTTTCACAAGTTTCATCATGGGTTTAGACACGGAGTTTGGTTTTTTTTAAAAAAATAATAACAGCCTCAAAAATCCAGTTGCCTGTTGCTGGGAAGCAATGAATATATTTCCTCTCCTCCAAAAGACTTTGGAGTTAAGTGTGGTTTTTATTGTTTATTAAAGATTTTATTTTGTTAGAGCAGTTTTAGATTCATAGTAAAATTGAGAGAAAGGTACAGAGATTTTTTCATATACCCCCTGCCTCTACACATGCATAGCCTTCCTATTATCAACAATTCCCACCAAAAAGTGGTATATTTGTTATAATTGGCCATTCTATATTGACACAGCATAGTCACCCAAAGTCCATAGTTTATATTAGGCTTCATTCTTGGCATTGTATGTCCTATGGGTTTGGACAAATGTATGATGATATGTATCCACCATTATAGTATCATACAGAGTATTTTCACTGCCCTGAAACTCTGCTATGCTCTGCCCATTATTCCTCCTTCCTCCCCATATGGAGTTTTTAAAAGTTAATTTTGTTTAGCATTTGATAAACTTTTAAAATATGAAGGCATGGGTCTTTTTTTTTTAATTCTGGGAAATTGTTAGTCCTTCTCTCTTAAGATAAGCCCACTCGCCATTCCATCTATTCTTTCCTCCTAAAAAGATGTATCCTAAATATCTTGTAACATTTCTTTTATATTTTATATCTTGGTGCTGGGAACTTTCCTCAGTTCCATCGTCCAGCTCACTAATTTGTTTCTCATCTGTATTTAGTTTTCTATTTAGCCCATCTTCTGAGTTTTTAAAGTTTCAAACATAGTTTTTATTTCTCAGATGTCTAACTGGTTATTTTTCTTAACTACCTTTTCTATTTCATTACCTTCTATTTTTGTTTCATATTGATTTTCTCCTTTGTCTCTTTCTGAAGATATTAAAAGTATTCGTTTAAAAGTCCTTTTCACTCTCTTACCTTTATTTAGCCTGGAGTAAATTCTATTTACTCAATGTATTTGTCTTTTGTAGTATTGGTCTTCTTCTATTTTTGAGTGTGAAATCATCTCTGATTGTGAATATATCTTGTTTAAGAGCTTTTTTTCCCAAAAGGATTGTGAGAACTCATAGTTGTCACTCAGTGAATTTAGCCCCATCTTGCGTGGGGAATAGTGGGGGCATATTATCAGACCTTAGACATGTGGGCTTCTGTTAGTATTGGTGATTTAGTTTCAGCTTCTATTACAGTTAGTTGGGGACATATGACTGAATTTTGATCAATGCAATGTGGGCAGAAGTGATGTGCACCATTTCCACACTTAGCCCCTAAAGCCTCCTGCATGGTTCTCTGTGTTCTCTCTCCCTTGTCTGCTGATAAGATGTAGAGACTACAGAACAGGACTTTGAGACATAAGGAATGCCAGAACTTCCAGATTAGGTGTTCCTATTCTGGGATCCACAGGCCCCTACAGAATTTACAAATGGAAATAGGGAGACCATAAATGTGAACATGAAACAAAAATCACATATTTATTTCCCCTTTTATCCAAAAGTTAGCATTATCTTCAGTTATGATTGAAAGCAAAATCCCAACAAATGATTTTGATATCAACAGATATGACTTTGATATCAGTAAAATTCACAGATATTTTCTTATCACAGAGTAATTGTTATAGATAGTTTGCCTTAAGTTGTTATAGATAGTTTACCTTTTGCCTTAAAGACAAATTGTCTTAACAACTATAGGCAGTTGAAATTATCATAATTGGCTGACAACATTTCTAGATTTTGTTTCAATGCCTTAATTAAAGAGGTATATATTGCTATTTTATTTTTTAATATTTTGGCAACTAAATTTCATAATAGTTTTCGTTTGTAATCTTGTATATTTTATTTATTTATTGTAATCTTTTGTTTCATGTTTGTAATTGTATGTATTATCTGTATTTTATTTATGCCTTTAAAAAATTATTCAGAGAACAGATCCAAAGTATTCACCAGACTGCCAAAGGGCCCATTGCACCCATGTTGACCTATGATGTGAACAAAAGATAAATCTTTGTCAATTAAGCATCTGAGATGTTATTGTTGTTTATTGCAGCAGTTAAACAGTAGTGAATAATACAGTCTAACTGTAATGTGTTGAATTACAGCCCCCAAAAGATAGGGGGGCTGTAAAACATAGGATTTACTCAGAACCTCAGAATGTGACCTTATTTGGAATAAGGGTCTCTGTAGGTGTAATTGAGGTAAAGGTCTTGAGATCATCTTGGATTAGGGTGGGCTTTAAGTTCAATAGCAAATATCTTTATAAGGAACAGAAGAAGGTTGTGGGAAGATGAAGACAGAGATTGGAGTTATGCTGCTACGAACCGAAGAATGCCAAGGATTGATGACAGCTAGGAGTAAGGCAGGAATGGTTTCTCTCTCATAACCTCCAGAAGGAACCAGCCTTGCTGACAGCTTGACTTTGCACTTTTGGCCTCCAGAACTATCAAAGAGTAAATTTGTCTTGTTTTAAGCCACCTGTTTGTGATAATTTGTTACAGCAGACCTAGGAAACCAATACACTAACCATATTTTTGAACCTATTATCTCAGCATCATTCTATTAATATATATAAATATTTACCTTTGGTCTATCTATTCTTTCTATTGGTTTTTCCTGTCTCTTCTTTTCCTAGTTCTAATACTTGATAGCAGTGTGATTTTGTGTAAGTTAGTTAATCTCTTTGTGCCTATTTTCTTGTCTGTATAGTGGAAATAATAATCTTATTTTTATATGGTTGATATAAGGAGTAGATGTTTTAATACATGTAAAGTGCTTAGAAAAGATCATGGCACCATAGTAAGCACTCCATAAGGTTGATTATTATTACTTTTTAATTATTGTGTCCTTCAGCATATAGTATTTAAACTAGTTGCATAAAAATCACCAATAAAAGCTATGACTTTTCTTTTCCTTCTTGGAGAGCTTAAGATATGTGTGACTAATCATAATTAAGGTTGGTAAAAGAATTTTCTGTTAAAAGAGTAAAATATATATGGTAACTAGACTAGCAATAACAAGTCCATGTGGCAGGGAGTATCAATTGAAGTCATGTCTGATGAAGGTTGTCTTATGAGATTATTAACCTTTCTAAGTCAGATAGGAAAAAAAATTGCCCAGGTTAAGCATGGATATGTATTTCCAGAACAAAAGATATCTGGAACCAAGCAAAATAGCAGCAGAAATTGTTAGACCATGAATTAATCATAGGGTTCATTGGTCAGAATGATATTCAGCCTTCAAGGCAGTGCCTATCCTGGGAAAACCTTGAAAAGGATACTAAGGATTATTGAACATATGTAAAGGGAACATTCTCATTAAGGGATGTGATAGTGAAACACTTACAAGGCTGGGGCTAGGGTAGGCTTGCTATGTGAGCAAAAGAACGTAGGGCAAAAGCACTCTCCTAAATCTTGGAGTTTCAACATCTTTCTGTAGGCATGCTACTCCTAGTGGTGAACAAAAGCCACATGATAGGTCCTTCAAATATCTTGTTTCAAATCACTGTGATGATCTTGGGGAATAGTAGCACTAAAGTAAGATTTGTTAAGCACTAACTATATGTTTAGTCTATTCAGCCCTAACCGTCTCTCTGCATTTTCTCTTTTAATACATGTAAATGACCATGTGGAGGAGAGGTCCTGTTATCAGGGAGTAAAAGTGATATTTTTTCTACCTTGCTATACCCATTTCTGAAGTTGTTGGCTGAGCTTTCGATCTCACAGAGAATGTACATAGAGCATGAGTGGCAGGAACAGGTTTATATGAGAACCCTGCATTGCCAACGCGGTACTTTACTCCTGTCCAGATGCAACCACAGGAGTTACTCACTTTACCTACATTCAGGAGACAGACTCAGTTTCAGATCTGGTACTTCTCTTCCTGTTGATTTTTCCTCAATTCTCTAGCCAGCTCCTTTCTGGTACAGGCAAATGTTATCTTCATGTAGTGCCCATTTGCCACATATCTTACTACAAAACAACATAGTACATAGTGGGTATCTTTACTCCTACTGGGTACAGTGAGTGTCTTACCCTTCTTTTCTTAAATATAACCTGGAAACTTAGCATACTTTATCTTTCTCCCACTAGATCCCTGATTGGTTCCCTCATTTCTGTAACTCCTAATGGTGCATATCAGTGAGGGCAGAGCACTGGCGATGAGGAACTGACTAGCAATTCAATTGAGAGAGTGTAGGTTGATTTTTCCCTAAATGTATAGGTTATCTTTGATTTACCATTGCATATTTGAATCTGTAGCTTATTTAAATATATACATTTTATCTTCACATTTTTATGCACATCCTTTTTGTGGCATGAAAATAAATCCATGTTTTAAAAGAGGAATTTGAGAAAATCTAATGTTGACATGACACTCAATTAAGTCCACTGGCTTAAGCTTTCTGATTTTTTTGGTCTCAGACCATCTTTTGTGAGTAAAATATGTTGGCTTCTATAGACTGGTAATGTATTAACAAACAATGGATGTCATACATTTAGTTTTCAGGTTAGTCCAGACAAGTGTAGCCTGTGGCATTTTTGACATCCACTATTGCCATTCCAACATGATCTTCAAGCACCCTCCTATACACACATTATCTCAAAACATATTTGCAAGTCCAGCTTGAGTGAATTCTTTGTGGTCCCTTCATTTTTTACTGCCTTTGGGGGTTTCTTTTTGCTGTGCCCAGAAATCTCAAATGTTCTCCTACTTTTCTCCAATCACCCAAGGCTAGCAGTCCTTTTAAAGGTTATCTCAAGGTCTATATATGACAAGAAACTTATTCTGAGGCCTTTCCAATGTACCAGATGCCTTGTTATTTGTATTACTTTGTCATGTCATATTGCGTGAGGAAAAAGACAAATATGAATAAATATAAAGCATTTCGTGTCCCACTTTATGTTTGATTTGTTTCATTTCTAAATATTTTATGATTGAAACTCTTTTAAAAAGCAATTAGTAGTGTTTAAGGACTTTAGAATTAAAATCCTGCTCTTGCACTAACTTCCCCTATGACTTTGGGAAGTTTACCTAGCTTCTTTAAATGATGGTGTCCCCATTAGTTGGGTTGGAGCAATGAGACCTGCCTCACAGTGATGTTTTAAAGATTCAATGAGATGTGTGTATGGCACTCAGCACAATGGTAGGTAAATAAATAAATAAATAAATAAATACTATTATTATTTCTCTAAAAGACTGTAGGCTTATGAGATCAAGGATCATTCCTTTTTTTTTTTTTTTTTTTGGTTATCGTTGTCTCATGTGAGTAGCCCAATGTTAGATAAAAAAAAATACATGTATAATAAACAGGTATTGAATAAGTCTAGCAATTTTATGACTTTATATCTTTTACTCAGTTTTTAAAGAGAAGTTTATTTCTGATTGCTTAATTTATCTTGTTAGTGCTCCCCTTGTCTTCCCAATTGTTTATTTTTAATCTAAATATTATATATCTTTTGATCTCACTTTTTCCCAGCAATCTTTTCCCCTTCCCAACCCAGACTTCTATATCCTGTGATGCATTTGCTGGTCAGCTTCCCCCCTGTATTGTGCAGGGATAATTCTACTTACTTCATAGGGTTTTGTAAATATGAGATTAGATAATGTAAAAAACTTCTCATCACAGTGATTATCATATACAATAAGTCTACCTTTTTATCATTTTTCTTAAGACATGTGACTATTTTCCTTTCTTTGATCCTGATTCTTATTCCCATCCTTACCACTTCTATTTTCACCCATCTATTACTTTAAGAAGAAATAAAGAACAAGTATACTTGATACTCTTGTTCCTTTTCCCAATTGTTTTCTTCTTCCATTTTCAATGGTCTCTAAGTATGAATTCTACAACACCACTCAAGATCAGAAAGTGTCTCTTTGTATATCTTTTGGTTGACCAGCAGAAGTTTTTCATAATATTCTACATTTATAAAAAGGAAAGCTAAATCTGTTTTCTGAGTTGATAAGTTGGCTCTCCACTTCTAGTCATTAAGGTGATTAGTCTTCATCTCTTTTCTCTACCATGTTATTATCTTTATTGAGTTAGTACATATAAAATGCTGACACACTATTCTAGGCACATATGAGTTCTCAGTAAAGCTGGCTGCTATCATTATCATCTTTATCGGTAGTTCTAATATTCATATTTTACTGTTTTTAAATTTTTTTAGTGTTTCAATTTACTATTTGTAATTTTTATTTTAAAATAATAAAATGATAGTATTTATCATAGTTTGAGTAGTATGTTTTATTATGTCATAAATAAATGATGCAGAAGAATGAGTGCAAAGGTAAGCCTCAAAAACAGTGGGGAAAAAAAACATATGGAGAGATGGCGGTGTGGAGCAAGATGGCCAAATAGACACTTCCAGCAATTGTCCTTCCCCATGAACACCTAATCCAACAACTATCCATGCAAGAAAGCACCTTCAGGAGAAGCAAAAATCAGGTGAGCTATCATACTACCTGGTTTTAACATCGTATCAAGGAAAGAGGCACAGAAGAGGGCAGAAAAGACAATCTTGCATTGCCTATGCCACCCCTACCCCATTCCCCACAGTGCCGCACCAGCATACCCAATGCAGAGAGAATCTGTGCCTGGGGGAGGGAGAGTGAAGTGATGGTGCAACTTTGAATTTAAACTCAGGACTGCCCTGGCACAGGAGAACACAGCACAGGGCAGAATGCCAGTGCCCGTGGAGGGAGCATTTTGACCAGCCTGGCCAGAAGAAAACCCTCCACCCTGAAGCCCAAGTTCCCCCTAATCCCATCACTGGCAGACAAAGAGCAGCCTGGGGCCTGGACTAAATTTGTAAGGCAATTGGGCTGCAAGGGCTGCAGTTCTTGGGCAATTCCTGTGGCTGTGCTGGCTCAGAGCCAGTGTATTTGGGGTACACATGACCCAGTGAGACACCAACAGCAGTGGCCAAGCCAGTGCCTGTATCACCTCTCCCCCAATTACAAGCAGTGCAGCTCAGGGAGAGTCTTCTTCCACTTGAGGAAAGGAAAGGGAAGAGCTCAGAGGATGTTGTTTTGCAACTTGGTACCAGCTTAGCCACAAGAAAATAAAGTACTAAGCAGACTCCTGAGGCCCTTGAGTCCAGGCCTTAGATCCTGGACAGCATTTCTGGACCCACCCTGGGCCAGAAGGAAATATGCTTCCTCAAAAAGAACAACCCAGCCCTGGAAAAATTCACCACCTGCTGACTAAAGAGCCCTTGGGCTTTGAATAAACAGCAGAGGTAGCCAGGCAACAGTCACCACAGGTTTTAGGTGAGACTGGGCTGGCTTCAGGTGTGACCTGGTGCTAGTGGCCACAAGGGAGTACCCACATCACTCCTCCCCACCCTCCAGCAGCCCTGCACAGAGAGTGAGGGAAGAGAGTGAGAGATTTTGCCTGATAATCCAGGGAATGCTCTTGTATCTTACCCAAGCTCATCAAGGCAGTACCACTAGGAGTCTGCAACAGTCACAGCATTACTGGGCTTGGAGCACTATAAATGCTTATATAGCTGCAATGACCAGAGACTTAGAGTACAACACTCAATTCCCATTGAATATCTGGAAAGCCTTCTCAAGAAGGATGGGTTCAAACAAGCCCAGACTGTGAATAATATCTAACTCTTCAATGTCTAGATATCAGCGAATATCCACAAGCATCAAGAACATCCAGGAAGTCATGAACTTACCAAATAAACTAAATAAGATACCAGCGACCAATCCTGGAGTGATGGAGAAAAGTGACCTTTCAGACAAAGAATTTAAAAAGCTATCCTGAAGAAGCTCAAAGAACTTCAAGACAACACAGAAGGAATTTAGAAGTCTATCAGAAATTTAACAAAGAGATTGAAATAATAAAAAAATCAAGCAGAAATTCTAGAGCCTAAGAATTCAATTGACAAACTGAGAAATGCATCAGAGTCTCTCAACGGCAGAATTGACCAAGCAGAAGAAAGAATTAGTGAGCTTGAAGAGAGATGGTTTGAAAATACAGTCAGAAGAGAGAAAAGAAAAAAGAATAAGAATGAAGCACACCTACAAAATCTAGAAAATAGCCTCAAAAGAGCAAATCTAAGAGTTATTGGCCTTAAAGAGGAGGTAGAGAGATTAGGGTAGAGAATTTATTCAAAGAAATAATAAGAGAGAACTTTCCAAACCTAGAGAAAGATATCAATATTCAGGTACAAGAAGGTCATAAAACATCAAACAGATTTAACCCAAACAAGGCTACCTCAAGGCATTTAATAATCAGTCTCCCAAAGTTCACAGATTAAGAAAGGACCTAAGGGAAACAAGAAAAAAGAAAAAAAATAACATAAAAAGGAGCTGAAATATGCCTAGTGGTAGATTTCTCAGTGGAAACCTTATATGCTAAGAGAGAGTGGCATGACATATTGAAAGTGCTAAAGAAAAAAACCTTAACCCTAGAATATTACAACCTGCAAAAATATCCTTCAAACATGAAGGAGAAATAAAGACTTTTCCAGAAAAACAAAAGCTGAGAGATTTCATCAACACCAGACCTGTCCTACAAGAAATGCTAAAAGGAATTCTTCGATCTGAAAGAAAATGATGTCAATGAACAACAAGAAATCTTCTGGAGATATGTAACTTATTGGTAACAGTAAGGACACAAATACAGAATATTCTTGGCTGTAATTGCAGTATATAAACCACTTATATCTTGAGTAGGAAGATTAAAAAACAAACATATCAAAAGTAACAACTTTTTGAGACATAGAAAAAAAGGATATGGATGGAAACAACAAAAAGTTAAAAAGGAGGGCAGAAGGAGTTAAAGGATAGAACGTCTGTTAGATTTCTCTTTGCTTATTTCTTGTTGGTAAGCAGAGCTAAGTTGTCATATGTTTAAAATAATTGGTTATAAAATATTTTTTACAAGCCTCATGGTAGCCTCAAATCAAAAACTCTACCACTGATACACAAAAAAATAAAAAACAAGAATTAAAACATACTGTCAGAGAAAACCACTGTTACACAAAGGAAGATAGGAAGGAAGAAACAGAGGACCACAAAATAACCAGAAATCGAATACCAACATGGCAGTAGTAAGTCCTTAAGTATCAATGATAACATTGAATGAGAATGGACTAAATTCTCCAATCAAAACACATAAAGTGGTTGATTGGATGTAAAAAAAATCTCCAGCTATATGTTGTCTACAAGAAATACACTTCACATATAAATACATACAGACTGAAAATAAAGGATGGAAAAAGATATTCCATACAAATGGAAACCAAAAAAGAACAGAAGTAGCTATATTTCTATCAGAAAAAATAAATTTCAAGACAAAAACTATAAAAAGAAACAAAGAATGTCATTATATAATGATAAAGGGGTCAATTCATAAAGAGGATATAACAATTCTAAATACGTATGTACCCAACACTGGAGCATCCAGATATAGAAAGTAAATATTATCACAGCTAAAGAGAGAGAGACACCCCAATACAATAATCATTGGAGACATTAACATTCCACTTTTAGCACTGGACAGATCATCTAGACAGAAAATCAATGATGAAACATTAGATTAATCTGTACTATAGACCAAATAGACCTAATAGATATTTACAGAATGTATTATTCAACAGTTACAGAATTCATTTCCTCATCCTCAGCTCATGGATCATTCCCAAGGATGGACCACATTTTAGGCCACAAAACAAGTCTCAAAAAATTCAAAAGAAATGAAATCATACGAATTATTTCCTCTGATCACAATGGAAGAAAACTGGAAATTGATAACAAGAGGAACACTGGAAAATATACAAACACATAGGAACTAATATGCTTCTGAATGACCAGTGAGTGGGTCAATGAAGAGATTAACATGGAATTTTAAAAATTTCTTGAAACAAAAATAAAAACACAAAAAATCAAAACCTATGGGATACAGCAAAGGCAGTAATAAGAGGAAAGTTTATAGCAATAAACTACCTACTTCAAAAAAGTAGAAAAGCTTCTAATAAACAACCTAACATGCATCTCAAAGAACTAGAAAAACAAGAGCAAACCCAACTCAAAATTAGTAGAAGAAATGAAATAGTAGAGATCAGAGCAGACATAAATGAAATTGAAACAAAAAATCTGCAAAAGATCAATTAAATAAAAAGTTGCTTTTTTTCTGAAAAGATAAACAAAATAAGACACACTTTTAGCCAGACTAAAAAAAAAGAGAAAGAGATTAAATCAGAGATTAAAAAGGAAATGTTACAATTGATCCTACAGAAATTCAAAGGATCACTAGAGACTACTATGAGCAACTATATCCCAATAAATTGGAAAACCTAGAAGAAATGGATAAATTCCCAGACACACACAACCTACCAATATTGAACCAGGAAGAAACCCAAAACCTGAATAAACCAATAACAAGTAACAAGATAGAAATAATAATAAGGCTGAGCGCGGTGGCTCATGTCTGTAATCCTAGCACTCTGGGAGGCCAAGGCGGGCAGATTGCTTGAGCTCAGGAGTTCGAGACCAGCCTGAGCAAGAGCGAGACCCCATCTCTACTAAAAAATAGAAATAAATGATCTGGACAACTAAAAATATATATATAGAAAAAATTAGCCGGGCATGGTGGCACATGCCTGCAGTCCCAGCTACTCAGGAGGCTGAGGCAGAAGGATTGCTTGAGCCCAGGAGTTTGAGGTTGCTGTGAGCTAGGCTGACGCCATGGCATTCACTCTAGCCTGGGCAACAAAGCGAGACTCTCAAAAAAAAAAAAAAAAAAGAAGTAATAATAAAAAACCTCCCATCAAAGAAAAGCCCAAGACCTAAATGTTTCATTGCTGAATTCTACCAAGCATTCAAAGAATACCAAATACTACTTAAATTATTACAAAAAATCAAGGAGAAGTGGACACTCCTAAACTCATTCTACAAGGCCTGTATCACCCTTATACCAAAACCAGACAAAGAAACAACAAAAAAGAAATCTATAGGCCAGTATCTCTGATGAACATAAATTTAAAAATCCTCAACAAAATGCTATCAAACTGAATTCAACAACACTTTAAAAACATTATTCATCATGATCATGTGGGATTCATCCCAGGTACGCAAGGGTGGCTCAACATACACAAATCTATCAGTGTGCTACAACATATCGATAGAATGAAGGACAAAAACCATATGATCGTTTCAGTTGATGTTGAAAAAGCATTCAACAAAATGCAACATCCCTTCATGATAAAAACTTTCAAAAAACTGGGTATAGAAGGAACTTATCTCAACTTGATAAAAGCCATATATGACAGACCCACATCTAGTATCATATTGAATGGGGAAAAATTGAAAGCCTTTCCTCTAAGATCTGGAACAAGCACAAGGATGCCCAATTTTTACCACTGTTATTCAACATAGTACTGAAAGTTCTAGCTAGCCCAATCAGAAAAGAGAAAGAAATAAATGCATCCAAATTCGAAAAGAAGAAGTCAAATTATCCTTGTTTGCAAATGATATGATCTTATAGTTAGAGAAACCTTAAGACTCCACACACACTAAAAAAAAACTATTAGAACTGATAAATTGAGTAAAGTTATAGGATATAAAATTAATATACCAAAATCAGTAGCATTCCTATATGGCAACAGCAAATATCTGAAAAAGAAACCAAAAAATTAATCCCATTTATAATAGCAACAAATAACATAAAATACCTGGAATAAACTTAACCAAAGAAGTAAAAGATCTCTACAATGAAAACTACAAAACATTATGAAAGAAGTTGAAGAGAACACAAAAAATGGAAAGATATTCCATGCTAATTGATTGAAAGAATCAATATTGTTAAAATGTCCATACTACCCAAAACAATCCACAGATTCAATGCAATCCCCATCAAAATACCAATAAAATTCTTCACCGAAATAGAAAAAATAATCCTAAAATTTATGTGGAACCACAAAAGACCTAGAATAGCCAAAGCCATCCTAAGCAAAAAGAACAAAACTGGAGGAATCACATTACCTGACGTCAAATTATACTACAGAGCTGTAGTAACCAAAACAGCATAGTACTGTCATAAAACCAGACACATAGACCAATGGAACAGAATATAAACCCCAGAAATAAATCCACACATCTATAGTGAACTTATGTTTGACAAAGCTCCCAAAAACATATATTGGGGAAAGGACAGTCTCTTCAATAAATGATGCTGGGAAACCAGGATATTCACATGCAGAAGAATGAAATTAGACCCTTATCTTTCATCATATATAAAACTCAAATAAAAATGGATTAAAGTCTTAAATCTAAGTCCTGAAGCTATGAAACTACTAAAAGAAAATATGAGGAAATGCTTCAGGAGATTGGTCTGGGCAAAGACTTCTTGAGTTATACCCCTAAAACACAGGCAACGAAAGCAAAATTGGACAAATGGGATCACATCAAGCTAAAAAGGTTCTGCACAGCAAAGGAAACAGTCGACAAAGTGAAGAGACAACCCACAGAATGGGAGAAAATATTTGCAAACCACATGTCTGACAAAGCATTAATAAGTAGAATATATAAGGAGCTCCAACAAGTTGATAGGAAAAAATCAAATAATCTGATTAAAAAATAGGCAAAGGGTCTGAATAGAAATTTCTCAAAAGAAGACATATGAATGGCCAACAGGTATATGAAAAATGCTTAACATCATTAGTCATCAGAGAAATGCAAATCAAAACTATAATGAGATATCACCCCCTCCCAATTAAAATGGATTTTATCAGAAAGGCAATAACAACAACAAAAAAGAAAGACAATAGCAAATGCTGGTGAGGATGTGGAGAAAAGGGACCACTCATACACTTTTGGTGGGAATGTAAGTTAGTGCAAACACTACAGAAAACATTATGGAGGTTCCTCAATAAACTGAAAATAGAACTATTACATGACCCAGTGATTCCACTGCTGGGTATATATCCAAAGGCTGGGAATTCAGTAAATCAAAAAGATATCTACACTCCCATGTTTATTGCAGCACTATTCACAATAGCCAAGATATGGGATCAACCTAAGTGTCCATCTGCAGATGACTGGATAAAGAAAATGTACATAGACATGATGGAATATTATATAGCCACAATAAAGAATGAAATCCTGCCATTTACAACTACACGGATGGAACTGGAGAATATTAAGTGAAATAAGCCAAACACAGAAAGACAAATCTGGAATGTTCTCACTTATATGATAGAGCTAAATTTTTTTTTTTTTTTTTGAAACAGAGTCTCACTCTGTTGCCTTGAGTAGAGTGCCATGGCATCAGCCCAGCTCACAGCAACCTCAAACTCCTGGGCTCAAGCGATCATCCTGCCTCAGCCTTCTGAGTAGCTGGGACTACAGGCACATGCCACCACAGATGGCTAATTTTTCTATTTTTAGCAGAGATGGAGTCTCACTCTTGCTCGGGCTAGTCTGGAACTCCTGAGTTCAAGTGATCCTCCCGCCTCGGCTTCCCAGAGTGTTAGGATTACAGGCGTGAGCCACCGCACCTGGCCTGGAGCTAAATATTAAAAACAATTGATCTCATGGAGACAGAGAGTAGAATGATGGTTATCAGAGCCTCAGAAGGGTAGTCGGGCGAGAGGGCGAGGATAAAGTGAGGATGGTTAATGGGTGCAAAAATATAATTAGATAGAATCAACAATATTTGATAGCACAACAAAGTGATTATAAGAAACAATAAATTAGGGTATACTTTAAAATAACTGAAAGAATGGAATTGGAATGTTCCTAACACAAAGAAATATTAAATGCCTGAGATGATGGATCCCCCAATTACCCTGATTTGATTAATTCACATTGTATGCCTGTATCAAAACTTCACATGTACCCTATAATGGTATACAACTATTATGTACCTATAATAATTGAAAGTAAATTTTTTTAAATGGAGAAAGATTTAAGAAAATAACATTATTTTGAAAAGAGAGTGATAATAAAAATTGATGATATTCTTTAAATTTTTTTCATATCAAGATAACAACCACATGTTTTCTTTCTTTACCAGAGAATGTAATGAGAAGAGAAAATACGAACTGTGATTTGAGAGTTTCTGTCTTTAACATTTAAGGAAGATGGAAGGAAATTTTTCTATAGATTTCTAAGAGAGGCCAAAATAGAATTATTCTCAAAGGCAGTAAGATTGACTACATAAAGTCAATTGGTTGATTCTAGTATTTGGTAAATGTAACTTTATAATTTATCCTAAGAAAGTATTCTGAAACATACAAAAATGTTTTGAGCATGAAGATATCCAAAATATCTTTCTACTTATACATGTTTTAAAACTAGAAATATCTTACCCAGTTATTTAAATGACATTTGAAGATAAACAAAATGGGAAAATGCTTGTTATCATGTCAAAAGAAAAAGGTGAATAATAAACTGTACAAAGACCGTTAACTCAAATATAATAACAGTGCATAAAAAAAAGACTGAAAGGAAATGTTAACTACATCGTTGATTTAGAATGATTTTTTCTATATATTTCCCATATTTAAATTTTCCGTGATGACTATGAAATGCTTGAATAATTAAGGAAATAGAAAAAAGTCAATGGGCTATTATTAGCTGCATGACTTAACTTGTAAGTTGTTCAAGCCAATTGAGATAGAGTATGTGAAAGCATGTTGTAAACTATAAATTGGAATACTAAGGTAAATTATTGTAATAATGAATAACTGAAGAATAATACAATTCATCTTTTGAACTCATATGGAGAGCTCTCTTTTTGGTCAATTTTATCTAATTTATTTTTGTCAATACAAATGGGTTTCCAAAACACTTGGAAAATCTCCCTGAAGATAATAAACTATATTATCTGCTTTATTATTATTTTGAACTATTGCAGTGATAATAATAAAGAAACTCCTTAGACTGGTTTTACCTCCTTCCCTTACACCCAGGCAGCAGCAGCATCACCACCACCCCCAAAAAAGAAAAAATTATTGAGATTTAAAATATAGTTTTACAGCAACCTTCTCAAAAAAGATGAGTTAGTTGAATCATGAGCAAAGAAAATACCAAAATTTACACAAACAAATGTATGCCTATCAAGCAACATGTTAACTGCAAGTGATTTCATATGTAAATTACCCATAATTTGAATGCAATTTTCTAAATTTTTTTAATGTGAGTAGTTTCAAAAGTTCTTTGGTGTTTAATAACATGTGCTATTGTTAAGACAGTTGTTAAAATGCAGATGTTTTGTTCAGTGCCTGACCCTTTCAAAATACACTACCTAAGAGAATGTTTGTCACTCAGAACTGAAGCTAACTATCTTTGGTCTTTTGGCTTCCTTCCTCCTCAACGTTAATTATGTGTCTGATGCTTTGGTAAACAGTGGAGATTCCACTACGAATAAGTCAGATACAGATTCACCCTTGGGTTGTACGGAGTCCAGACACCCAAGTATTTGAGTGTTTGGTGTGAGTCCAGTTCTGTCCTGGGAATTTTAGGGTTCCCAAAGGAAAATATACTCTTTATGCTTGAATTCTTACTCTCTTGAATGGTATTTTCCAGATGACAGCTTATATTGACCACCTACCTGGCTTCCTAAGAGAGAGTCAATCAGCTTCTTTCCATCTAAAATTAGGAATCTGTCTAATCTGAGGAAAATACAGGTGTCAGAAAATTGGTTAAAATAAAAGATACTAATTCTACCATAAAGAGTTTTAGAATCGTGATGTATTCAATCACATCATTTTTGAATAAGCTAATGCCATTTTGCCGTATTGTCTTATAATAATTTCAAATATGCAGACACAATATGCAGATACATGGAATATGTAAATTCTAAATTCTGACTAGATGACAAACAGCATAAATGAAAATGATAGTAGCTAAATCAGTGGAGGCTCTTTTTTAATTTGTGTAGATTTAATGTCCTCTAAAAGTGTCTCATTTACTCAAAAAGAATTTATAATGTTTATAGCATGGAATTTCCAAAATCTTACAACAGAAAAAGTAAATGTTATTTAATACTTTAATATTTATTTTAAAACACCTTGTATTTAATTTTTGTACAATTTTATGAAAGTTTAGTATAAAGTTTTTATCACAAGAAGACACTTTTGTGGACATTCTGATAAAAATAAAAGAGTTCTAAAACAAGTTTACTAATGGTACAACTATTTCAGAAGTCATGCTGAAATGCTATTGTAGAATAGAACAGTTTAGAAGGCAGTAGTTTATTTCTACGAGTTAACAATATAAATGAAATACCATGTAACACCAGATCATTTTGGGGGGGAGAGGGCTTGCATTTAGCAAAATATAAAACTCTACTTTGCATTTATTAAATCCCTAGCTTTTCTTCAAGCCAATTCTCACCTTCAATCACCACCCTACCTATGTGTTTTCCTTGATCCTTATCCTACGCCATAGAGAATTTCGTTAAAATAGTATTCTTGGAGAAAATCATACCACTATGTGTACCTCTGGCTTACTATAAAATCAATCTATCCTACTCTGACTGGGTTCTCATTGCTGCTTGACAATCTTAATATCGATCTTCTATATATTTTCCAGCACACTTCCCTTAGCAGGTGCTTCAGATCTCTCTCTGATCACACATCTAATTCACTACTTACTCTTTCCATTCTCACTGGATAATAACCATCCTACTTTACTGAGAAATTTACAGATAACTGGTTTCTGATTTCTAATTTTCCCTTTACCTTAAAGTAGCAAACTTTTATGGATTATCAACCATATGCTAGGCATTATACTAGGCAACAATATGCCAATCATGATGTAGCTGATTGATCTTTCTATCCACCACACCCACAACCATTCCTGGCATATAGTAGGTGTTAAATGTTAAACATTTAAATAAATGTTAAAATGAAAATATGCATTAATGAAAAAATATATCTAGAGGGCTGCCATGCTTTAGGTGGAGGAGAGGTAAAGTAAGAAAGCACACAATAGGTACTGTGACCTGCTCAGATGTTCTTTATTGATAAAGTAGAATAGTTTCTCTCTCAAAGAAAGAAGTGTTTTTTAATTTCCAAGGCTCAATTCCTTATACCATACCTTTCTGCTTTCTCTGTGAAGTTGATTCATGTCTCTCGGAGGAGGACATCTTCACTATACCGAAACACACACACACACCATTGCCACCATCAATAACTAAAACTCTACCATACTCTGATAACTATAAACATCTCATTTCCGTATTTGTTTTTTTTAATTTTTTAATCCATCCGACTATGCTTGATATTTCCATACTTCTGTTTTTCCTAAGTGGTCTTTAATTACTGCAGTATACTCATTTCCTTGCTACCTATATTTCCCTCCTGCATTTTTATCTCTGTTTCATTGCTCTCATTTATACTAATTGAAATCTTACCTATTTATTTAAGGCTCAGCTTGAAGCTTACCTTTTCCACTAAGCTTTCTCTGGTCCCAATAACTGGACACTTCCTTGAGAGAGCCATCATTCTTTGTGCCACTCCTATGATATATACTCTCGCCTACTATCTTGGTCTGTTTTGTGTTGTTGTAACAGAATATCACTGACTGGTTAATTTATAAAGAAAAGAAATTTATTTGGCTCGTGTTTCTGGAGGCTGGGAAGTCCAAGGACATGGTGCTAGAATATGCTTTGCATCTGGTGAGTGTCTTCTTGCTGCCTCATCCCATGGTGGAAAGAAGAAGGGCAATAAGTGTGAGAGCAAGAGCAAGCAGGAAGGGGGCAGAACTCATCCTTTTTATCAGGAATCCACTCCTGAGATAACTAACCCACTCCTGCAATAACTAATCCACTCTTGCAATAATGCCTAATCACTTCTTAAAGGTTCTACCTCTTAATACTGTCACGATGGCAATTAAATTTTAACTTGAATTTTGGAGCGGACATTCAAACCATAGCACCTGCCTTCTATTTCCATGCAATGCCATGGATTTCATTTCCCTAACATAGTCAGTGTTCAATAAATAGTGGTTGAATAATCACTGATAAATTTAATACTTTATATGGGGATGGCAAAAGAAAAAATAATTAAAGTTTTACAATAAAAATATTTTTGTCTAATAACTCTAATAAACAGTTAATTTTCAATGCCATTTCTTTTCATGCCTTATCATTCAAATGAGTGAAGACCCCAGAAATTGGGCTATTCTCAGTCTTCAGCTAGCAAGACATTGTTAGAAATGGGAATGGTGATAGCACCTTAGTTCCCTTCTTCTATTGTGGGAGGAAGATAATGCCTTAATATCATATATGTTACTAAAAATTCAATTTCTCCAATGAAACCTCAAGAGAATTGCAAGGGACCTCTGAAAGACTGGTTTCTGAACCAGTTCTAAGATGAACTACTTAAGACTACAAATGAGGATTTCTGGATTGCTTTCAAATGGTTCTGATATTTCTCATTTTGTTATGTTTTTCAGCTGGTACTGGTATCACTGTACTCTTTCAAATAGCTTCCCCATTTCAACTAAGAATGAAGAGGTTCTTGGATAAAGAAGTTGCAAAAATCAGGTACAATAATAAAGTCATGAATGGTTCTTGGAATTTGCTAAAATGAAATGTTGCATCTAAGTGCAAGATAAGTGCAACATCTTAGCCATGTAAGATCATTATCATAAAGTAATCATCAGGATTAAAAAAATTCTAATTGAATCATTATTCTTTCCAAAAGATTGGAAATCTAAGAATACTTCTCAGAAGCTCTCAAACTTAATATGGAGCAGGAAATATTGCAATGAGTCCTTAAGAATGAGAAATTAAAAAAACAGTTGTGTCATTCTTTCATTATGCTTTTTAATCATATCATTATTTATAACGATATAGTACTTGTATGTTGTGAAGAATGTAGTCATAGGGGAATGTATATGTTGGCATATTGATATATAAAAAAGAATAAAAGTAAAAAAATAAGCATACTCAGGTTCTCATATTTCATGTTTGAAATTTTAGATATATATTCCTTTTTTGAAACAAACACAAATATATACAACATATATTTATGTCATAACTAGGTAAAAGCCACTCCATTCTACCAAGTGAAGTATCACAAAAATGGAAAACAAACACCAAATATACTCACCATCAAATTGGTATTAATTGATCAACACTTACGTGCACATATAGTAATAACATTCGTTGGGCGGCAGGCAGGTGGAAGGGGGGGATGAGTATATTCACATATAATGGGTGCAGTGCACACTGTCTGGGGGATGAACACACTTGTAGCTCTGACTTGGGGGGGGACAAAGGCAACATATGTGACCTAAACATTTGTACCCCCATAATATTCTAAAATAAAAAAATTAAAAAATAGGTTATTAAAATATAAAGCCAGATCTGTGATATCTTTATTCCCTCAACACACCAGCTGCAAAACAAAGCCAAAAATAGGTATATGATTTTGCAGCTGCACCTATGAGAACACAAAAGATATTTTAATATTCTATCAGAAATATTATTCATAAAAGTTATAGAAATCCACCACTAAGATTTTTGGTGGTTAAGATTTTAGTGGAATCTGTGATCGGTATAAAATTTCAAAATTTCACAATAATGTTCTGAATATAAAGGGATGATGGATACCAAAAAGGAGAAAGAAACATAATTGTGAACAACTCGGTGAGATGTTTGGAGGATCTATTGAGCTTGATTCTTCACCCACCAGTTTAAGAAACAAGTGCCTCATCTTAATATGCTTCTGCATCACATTTGAAGATGCTTTAATTTAGCCAGTGATTCTGTTTTTCAGTCTTCTCACATATTGGTATACCGAATCCAATCTTGACATTAACAGTTATATTAGTCAGGCTAGGCTAGGCTATGCTGCAGGAATAAACCTTGGTGATTTAAAATAAGATAAGTTTGTTTCTTACTCCTCCTACATGTCAATTTTAAGTTAGCTGGGGACTCTACTCTATGTTATCCTCATTTAAGTACCCTGGCTGAGAAGGGGGTTCTACCTTCATTCTTCTACAATTACTGCAGCAAGGAAAAAGTAAAATGGCAAATAGTGCACAGACTATTAAAGCTTCACCCTCACTCCTGATCACATTAATCGATAAAAGCAAATCGCATAGCCATGTTCATTTTGAATGAGGTCAAGAAGGGTAATCCCTTTATGTCCCCAGAAGGAGAAAAGCCAGAAATATTTAGTGCACTAATGATTGGCCAGATCTGAGTGTGAATTCCTTCCTTTCCTAGTTGTAGAACTAGGATGGATATCAATGGATGATAACTTTCTTCAAGAATTAACTGTGAGAGAATATTATACAAAGCATTAGGATCAACCGTTTTACTATTTATTTGTTTATAGATTCATGATCTTTCTTTTACCCCCAAGGAGGCTATAATTTGGTGGAGAAAATATTATACTAGGTTCCATGAATAAATTGGAGGATGAGACCAGCCCATATCAATCAAGTTCATGGTAATAAGTCACATAATAAAATAATAGGGACAGATGAAATTAAGTGAAAGATTAGTGTTAAGTGGAGTGAATTAAGAACATTTTCTTGAGAAGCTATACCATTAGATGAACATGAAATATTAGGTATAGATTCATAGAAAGAAGGAGAGAAGGTATTTTTAGTAAGAAATACAGTAACGACAAATCCAGAAATGGGAATGAACAAGGAAGAAGCACAGATGAGATTTGCTCAGTTGGAGAAAGGGTAAGATTAGAGCTGAAGTGGCACATCAGTTCAGATAAAGTTTTCTATGAACTTGAACATGAAGTTAAAAAGTACAGATTTTTAGAAAAGATTAGATTTGGTGAGTAACAGTGACAAACTGTGAATTCAACCAAAGTCAGGATAAAAAACTATTTTAAGTTGTAGGAGTTTTATGGGATATACCTAAGGAAGAAATCCCTAAGAGGTTTTTTTTTTTTTTTGAGACAGAGTCTCACTGTGTTGCCCGGGCTAGAGTGCCATGGCATCAGCCTAGCTCACAGCAACCTCAAATTCCTGGGCTCAAGCGATCCTTCTGCCTCAGCCTCCTGAGTAGCTGGGACTACAGGCATGCGTCACCATGCCCAGCTAATTTTTTCTATATATTTTTAGTTGTCTGATTAATTTCTTTCTATTTTTAGTAGAGACAGGGTCTTGCTCTTGCTCAGACTGGTTTCGAACTCCTGAGCTCAAACAATCCTCCCGCCTCAGCCTCCCAGAGTGCTAGGATTACAGGCGTGAGCCACTGCGCCCGGCCAGAGGTTATGTTTTATTACAAAGAAATGTTGAGAAAGCTGAAGATAGGATTCTCTTTTAGATTTTAAGAAACTTCGATCTTGTTGTGGAGATAGTGGTTAAAGTGGTCTTTGAGTCAAAATTTTCAAGTGTGACTTTGATCACTGATAGAAACTCTTTCCCTGGAAATAATTAAGAAAAACAAAACTTTAATTTAACTATCCAAAAAAGTTTGGATAGTTATACTACATGGAGACAAGAGGTTGTTTTAACTTACATTATAATGATAAAAATACACATATCATTAAGTATAAAATGTACATATGCTATCTAATAAAACAGCATATTGTGTTTTCAAGTCATGAATAAATAAAGATGTATTTTATTCTATCAATTAGAACATCAACCATGGTTTCATAGGACAAATGTGGTCTTTAGAAGGAGACAGATCGAGTTCAAATTCAAGCTCTGCACCTTAGCAGAGAGATAGAGAAGGTTAAATCATTCTTTATTCCAGAGCCTCAGTTTCCTGCCTATAAAATAAGGGTATTGAACCTGTCTCAAATGGTCATTATGAGAATGAGACATATGTAAGTATCTAGCACATAATAGGCATACTAGCAGAAATGGCAATGATTATATATAGGCAATTTCTAAATGTTATTGGATCAAATTAAATTTAAGAAAAGGTTCTTAATGTCTATATTTGTAATGATTATAAAATTAATCGATCCTAATTTATTACCTATTTCATTAAGTAAAGTCAACCTCATAATTTTACTTTTATTTTATTAAAGAGATAAACAAAAAGAAGAAATAAAGTTCAAGTCAGAGAATGCAGCACTATATTTCTAAAGTGTTTATGATCCTTGATTAGTTTTGTTCCACGTAGTCTATGTTCTCTCTTCCTACCCCAAGGGCAGAAATTTTTAACAGGGACTGCTTCCAAAAACTGCATGTGTTGAGCACTGCACTCCTACTTACAGATGAAGAAACTGTACAAGATAATTATTGCTTATGTACAAAGTTAGTTGAAAAAGAAATACTTTAACTTGTGGCACTGGTTTAGATTACCATGTTGATTTTGTTATTCCCCAATAGTTCTATAGTACCTTGTCTTTTAGATTAAAAGTTGTGGTTTTGAGTGTGTTGATCTTCAAATTGTATCCGAAGGGCTACATTTGAGCTAATCCGAGGTCCTCGAGGATTTCATCACTTTCCAAAATTGCATTCCTGGTTCTTTCCTCATCTCTGCTTCACAGTTTGAGTATAGGAGAGCTGACAGTATGATAATAAATAAAATGAAAATGAAAAAATAAAATAGAGATTCTTATTTAACAACTTTAAGGTATTAATCATTACATTTTAATTTGAAAATGTCCTAAGAACAGACGTAAGCCAGTATGCATTTTTTATATCATATAATGGTAATGGAGTTATCAGCTGAATGAAATATTGAGGTCTGACTGGGTAGATGTCCGCAGTGTGGAAATAATGTTCTTAGTCTCAGCACTTATGAAGAAATCAAAAATGGTAATCGTTTTTCTGAAGTATTTATTTTGGTGGTTCCTCAAGAGATGGTCCAGAATGTCTGCTTTCCTAGAGCATCATCCACCCCATTACCACTTTGGCATTACTGATCACAGATCTTGAAACGGAGGGAGATTTTGCGTGTGTGTGCATGTGTGTGCGTGTGTGTGTGTGTGTGTGTGTGTGTGTGTGTGTTTGTGTGTGTAGAAAAAATGGCTTAAGGTGACAAAGTAAACTCCTTGTGACTTAGTTGGAACAGGTAAGTGTTTATTTCAGCCTTAGAACACAAAGGGGCCTTTGGGTAAATGCATTTGTTAAGCCACCGAGAAAAATGTGGCCTTTGTCATTAGACATAAGTGCTACTATGTCATACAAGCAGACAAAAAATTCATATCCCCCACCCCCACCAAAAATAAAAATAGAGAAAAGGAAAGGGAAAAAACCCATAGCTTAATTTAAAGGTTTTGTAAGTGTTTTGCTGTTTTATGATTTCTTAGTTGAAACTACAAGTTTTCTTTTTCCTCTTTCTACTTTTGCACACATAGCCCAGAAGATGGACATTTGGCAAGCCATAATAGACTGCTCCTTTCCCAGGTATCTCCTGCTTGTTTCCTTTATCCGTGAATAGGAAATGGCTTAAAGGCACCTGTGTGATGAAGGTCCCAGGGGCAGCTGCCTGACTGGTGAATGCCTGATTATGTGTTAACATGCTTTGTCAGATATTGGCAGAATCTGTTCTCTTCTTTTGCCTTTTCAGCAAGGGTACCATTGACAGCCTGGCTACCCATTTATAGAAATGTTGTCCATCAAACTGTGAGGAAGGACAATAGTGTTTTTCTGTGGTCAGTGACTGTGGGAAACTTTTCTTTGGCTATTCAGGCAATTTTTGTAGCTTGCTCTGAAGAGGAGAGACTGATGAGTGCAAAAAGTACAATTAAGCAAAGCCAGACTTCAATTGAAGGCTGTAGTGTAGTCTGCTGTTCTCATTTTTTTTTTTTTTAGAAGGGAAAAAAACCCTATGGGTTTTCATGTTGCTGTGTGGCATTCAGCAGGGGGCTATTACAATCCTAAATTTTTTTTCTAGACCACCTAATTCTAAGTTAAAATTAAATGTAATGAGAGCCACTTGGAGTTCTGAATATTTTAAAGCATAATTCCCACAGAAGGGATTCGACCTAAACTGCAGTGAGCATCAGTTGGCTAATTATAGCTGCATTTTATATTACAGCAGGTGTCAGATGCAGTCATCTCAATAAAGTCCACATAATACTCTGGGAAATAACAAAGACTTTTCTTTGAATGTGGGTACTAATTTCTGCTAGGTGTCATATGAGCCTTGATACTTCTTATTGGCATTAACAAGAGCACTGCAGCACTCAGAAATGCTTTTTGCTTGGGATGAATTGATACTGTAAAGCACTTACCAGTCAGAGTTGACAGATGTCAGTAGTTAATACTAGTGTTGCAGAGGTTGGAATATAATGCAAAGGGTCTTATGTAAATACTCTTAGATGATGGGCTGGTTTTGAGAAGGCGCCTGAGCACTGCACCAACTCACTTAATGAAAGTTAAATAGATAGCAGTGGGGTATCTGCATTTACTTTGGCTCCTGCTTTATTGAAAGTCCTCCAGAAGTGAAGGGCAGATGGTTAGGCAGCAAACTAGGTGAACAAAATACCCTGGACTTGGATAAGGACTTGTTATGTTCATACTTTCCTTGAACTTGTGTGGGTGATTCAAATTACTGAAGTGAGAGCAAGTGCAAAAGCATGCCTGAAGATAAGGACTCCTTACCATATTAAAAATACATTTAATTTAGAAAAGATGTCTTCAGTTGAAATACAACTGGACAATGGGCTAAGCAAAAAGAACGTCACTTTAAAATCACGATGATTTACACAAAGAGTGCAATGTGCACCATACGAGGGATAGACACACTTGAAACTCGGACTTGGTGGGGGGGGTAAGGGCAACATACGTAACCTAAACATCTGTACCCCCATAATATGCTGAAATAAAAAAAAAATCATGATGATTGTTCGGCACTCTCCATTCTTCTACAAGAGTGACAGCTTATCCCACCTATTGTAGTCACATTGATTCACAGCAGATGTGATAAAAATGGAGGACCTATTAAAAATCATATTACAAAATACTAAGATACAACAAACATGAACTCTTTGCACGCATTCCACTCTTGGATCGACTCTGGATTTTTCTTTTTTGTTTTTTGTTATTCCTTTTAAGCAAATTCACAGTTAGCAGAGCAAAGGCAGTTTGTCCTTAATTTTGATCCCCAGAAGCAGCTTCATATTCTCATTTTGGCAGATTACAATTTATATACATCTCATAGCAAACCCTGCAGGGTGTGGTCACAATTAGCTCTGACATCAAGGAGTTTAACCTTCATTCAACATTGATTCAATGATTGAGCAATGGTAGGCACAAAGCACTGCTAAGCCCAGCAGTGAAATCTAAAACAAGAAAGATGACACAGTGCCTGTCCCCAGAGTGCTATCTATTCACAAAAGTAAAATCTCTGGTTGCTCTTTGGAAGATTTCTGTTAATTTTTGTTTAGATCAGATATGTCATGGATTTTGATAAATCCCAGGCAAAATTGTGAAATTGTGTGAAAAGTCATAGAGAAAGCACTACAAAGGAGCACAGGTGATCTGCAAGTGGTAATTATTTCTTTATAGTACTCGCTTTTAGTGACGTTCAAGTATTTTTAATAACTAATGCCTTAATTATGAATAATAATGTTTATTTCTTTTTCTTGCATAAATGTAGTATTTGGTTTTTTGAAGAAAATTTAGGAAACATAAAATTCAAAAAAGAAAATCCATTTCTTATTACCAAGGCTCAGATAACATTATTAATATTTTGGTGTGTATCATATTTATTCTTTCTCCATTTAGTGTACATTTTAAATAACTGGATTATACTATTTTGTAATTATATTTTAAAACAAACTTTATGATATATTTAGAATATCTGTTTCTTACATATTCTTCATCATTTTCAGTAATTACATAATATTCTATGCTTTCTTTATGTCATATTTTAGAATTTCCTATTATTGTACACTTAACTTCCAATTTTTGCTATTATAGATCACAGTATAATGAACATGCATGTAACTAGATTTTTTTTCTAAGTCCATGACTATTTTCTTATTCCTGGTAGTGGAAATGCTGGGTCAAAGGACCTGTGCAGTTTTAATTAAAGCCACACATTTTCATAAGAATGGAAGATATCTTTAGTATGAAACTTTTTTATTCTTTTCATCTAGATGTGAGATTTTAATTGGTGATAGACTTTAAAGTGAAATCAAGAGTTTCATTTAAAATATTAAATTGTGACTAAAACAAGATCTTTCAGTCTAACTAGAAGATCAATCAGTTATTATCTGATTAGTAAACAGGTGGCTTCTGTTGCCATGAGATTTTCAGTATAAACAGGATCTATACACTGCACTTTAAATATGCAGTGCCTGGTAGCACAGTATGAATATCCAAGGTACTGGAACCATTATTTAGACCTTATGTGGAAATAGGTCTGGTATATATTTAAATATTATATATTTAAAGAGCTCTGGTGTATATTTAAGTATTATGTATATATTTTTAACTAGTACTATACCTTTAATATGGTGAATTTATTTAGAGTGAAAATGCCATTAGTCTTGGACTGTTTCCAATTTAGGCCATCCAATTTCAACTGGCCTTCACTGTGGCTTAGGAATCCTTTGGTATATCAATTCTTACCAGGTTTCACATAATAAATTAATCCAAGTTTTCATTCTTCTCCAAGCTAATCCAAGAAGATTCTTTAAACTCAAAGAGGGACTAAAGGCCTTAATTTCTATTTTGGATTGATAGCAAAACATGAACTATTTTTGTTTTAATGGAAAATTAGGGGGAGTAGGTGATGTTGGAAATATTGTTGGGCTTTAACTCCTTTCCAGGTAGAGTACTAGAACCATAATCATTAATCTTAAAGAAGTGGGAAAGATCAGGTAATCACATAAATTCTACATCTAACCCTCATAGAGAGCTGAAACATTTTTACTTTGGAATATTTTCAGTTAAACATCTATGTCCTCATCTAGTAATGCATTCCATAACTTAATATAGTTTCTGTCCCCAAATCTCTTAAGTTATTTCATATAGTAGACAAATTGAGATGGTTGCCTGACACTTTGAATTTTGACAGCAGCCTGTCTGGGCTACCTGTTGACTTGTTCTGGGAAGAACAACTTTCCTCTAGACATCAGTGGAATTTAACAGCTGAGTGTGGTCATGGAAAGAGTGACTATGGCCATATCCTGAGGTGTGCTCCCCGAAGAGTAACATCAGAGGTCGAACACGGGGGGAAGGGAGGGAAGGAATTCACTGAAATAATCCAGGCAGCCCAAATGAAGAAGCAAATAACAATAACAAACCCCAGAATTGGGAGACCAGTACACGTCTTATGTGATACTCCTTCCTAGACACAATAGATCCAGTGATGGGCAAAATACCTAAGCAGGGCCCAAGAAAGCCTTCCCTCGCATGTTTTATGGGACAAGTTGGGTAAGATTTCTCCCCTCTCTTTTGAGAAGATTGGAGGATGGAAGCTTAGGGATGCTGGCAGCCATGTCCCCCCCTACACAGAAATTGCCTTAGTATGAAAGAATAAAGCCGACATACAAGAGAGAAATAGAGCCGGGCGCGATGGCTCACGCCTGTAATCCTAGCACTCTGGGAGGCCAAGGCGGGCGGATTGTTTGAGCTCAGGAGTTCGAGACCAGCCTGAGCAAGAGCGAGACCCTGTCTCTACTAAAAATAAAAAAAAAAGTAATTAATTGGAGAACTAAAAATATATAGAAAAAATTAGTCGGGCATGGTGACACATGCCTGTAGTCCCAGCTACTCGGGAGGCTGAGGCAGTAGGATCGCTTAAGCCCAGGAGTTTGAGGTTGCTGTGAGCTAAGATGACGCCACAGCACTCTAGCCCAGGAAACACAGTGAGACTCTGTCTCAAAAACAAAAACAAAAAAGCAATAACAATCGTAGCAATGGAGGCAGGATCATTTATTCAGGCCTGCTTCTACTGTTAGAGTTATCAGACACTATCAAAATGTCAAGTCACTAAGCATTTAGATCTGTTATTAACAGCCAAATCTCTTTACTTAAAACCTTCACCTCTAAGATGTCATATACATTAAAGATAAATCTGGCCTATTTAAATATGAAAATCAAGCACATTGGCTATCAAATTGAACATTAACACAACAAACTATGAACATTTTATAAATGCTACTTTCTGGTTAAATTATCCAGTCATTTATCCATCTGATATTTATTTAGCATTTTCATGTCATCTGAGTGGGGCAATGTCATTCTATATGATATATTGCTCACAACAGCCCTGTGAGTTAGGCATCATTTTATCCATTTGCCAGATGAGGAAACAGAAGCTCCAAGAGAGTAAGTGATTTAGACAAGATTACACAGATATCATCAAGCAGCAACGAAGAGCATGACTCCATCTTATTGTCTTAGTCCATCAGTAGGAAAGGCAAGAATTGATTGTCTATAAATTCTACAATATACATCACAAAATAAACCCTGTAATGACATACTATTTTACAGGGGTCTAGGAAATGTACCAGCGACAAAAGCTGTTGCTGTCTCATCCATCACCCCGTAGCCAACCTCAGAAGTCACCTACAGCCCTTTTGGATAGTTTCTATAAACGCCAAAAGCTTACTACAGAAAGCAGCTGTAACTTAGTCCAAAGAATTTTTCTGGCCCCATGAGTGTGTTCAACACTCTGCAAGGTAGACTTATAAGACTAAGGAGTTAACACCCTCAGAACAACCCTTAACCAATGTGGAGCAGGAGGTGGTACATAAATACCCTATCTTTCTATTCTTCAGTGAGACAATTCCACACAGACTTTAAAAGGTTGGGCGGGGGGAGGAGGGATGGGGGAGGAGGGAGGAGAGGAGGGGTATATGCATGCACAAAGAGTGCAATGTGCACCACCCAAATGATGGACATATTTGAAACTCGGACTTAGGGAGGGAGGTGGGGGCAAGGGCAACATATGTAACAGAAACATCTGTACGCCCATAATATGCTGAAATAAATAAAAAAAATTTAAAAAAAAATTGTTGAAGCTAGAAAAATGTTTGCGTAGTGATACGAAACAAGATCTCAGTTCACGATTCAGGCATGCAAAGGCCCTGAGGAGAGGATGTGCCCAGAGGGTCCAAGAAACATCAAGCAGGCCTTTGTGACTAGATGGGAAGGAGCTAGGAAGAGAGGCGACCTACCTGTACTGAGGCCAGAGAGATGAAGGAGTACTGGGACCAGGTCATCACAACCTGGAAGACCATTGCAAAGCTTTTTACTTTTGCATTGAGTAAGATGGAATGCATTTGGAAGGCTTTGAAGAGCAAAACAATGATGCATAATTTGACAGGATTGCAGAGGCTACTGTTATGAATAGACTGAAAGGAGATAAGAACAAAAACAGGGAGATCAATTAAGAACCTACTAGAACAGTCCCAGGAGAGAAATAATGAAGACATGACTTAGGGTAGTGATGGCGGTCATGGTAAGGAATTTGAAAACCTTTACAGGTCAAGCTAGTGGGATTTGCTGATGGACTCCATGTGGGTTTCCTCACTACATGTGTACCTTGTGAGAGCTCCCTCACCCAGCTCAGTCAGCAGCCCATTGAGAGCTCCTTCATTCTCACTTCCATGACCCCTTCAGATCCAATGGCTCTTTCCAATGCTTCCGTGTCACACTTCAGTAATTACTCTGCCTAAGACAGTTGTTCAAAGTCCCCAAGAATAGAAATTTAGTTCCCAGTAGGAGCCAAACGTGAACCTCGTTTTGTCACATTGTAGGAGTCAGTGTAGCTGTAGAATTTTCTTAGGAATTTGAGCTTCCCAGAAAGCATCCATGTAGGCAAAACTGGAAAAAGATAGATGAAAATAAATTTACTTTTTATATTCATTAAAAAATGCTGTGCCTGGAAATGATAAATAATATAAAATGCCAGTTTTTTGTTTTATTTTGGGTTTTCTGTTACCATTTGATGTTATTTATATTTCCATATTGTGAAATAAATATCATTTTTATTTTTTTTTAAAAAGGAACCAGTTTTCCTTAGAGAAATGTCTGATTCTAGGGCTGAGACAGGGAATACACAATATGAGCCTAAAACATCTTGTAGCGCCAAAAAGCCAGGAACATTCATAAAACAAAACAATGGAGTATGTCAAAGGGGCACAGGAGTCACCCGAAAGAGCTCCCAATGGCCAAAGTTGGAACAATCCAAGCCACAAAATGCATAATGTAGTGTTGCATTATAGCCCAAAGTATAAAATAAACATCCATGAGTGAGTCCACACTGACATAAATAAATGATTGAATGAATAAGTAAATGTAGGCTAATAGCCAAGTCTCACATGCAGAAGAATTCCAAATAATGTATGTAGATTCTCCATCCTCAAGGAGGTGGAGCATCACTGCCAACTCAGTAGTGTGAGTTATGACTGGTGATCTCCTCCCAAAGAGTAAAATACCAAAAAAAAAAAAAAAAAAAAAAAAGCCTGGAGAAACCTAACAGACTCACCTAACACCTCAGCCAGGTGTTCAAAGTTAACGCCATCAGTGATAAATCATGTTAATAATATGTACCATTTGATATGACATGATTGATGAAAATGGCACCTGACCTCTGTATTCTTTCTCCCAAAAATCTATAACCCTGTGTACCCATGAGAAAATCATCAGGCTAACCCAAATGGAAGAACATTCTATAAAATACCTGACCGGCATTCCGCAATACTGTCAAGGTCATCAAAACAAAGGAAGTCTGAGAAATTGTCTTAGCCGAAAGGAGCCTAAGGAGGCATGATGACTACATGTAATCTGATGTTGTGGGTGGGACCCTGGAGAAGAAGGACAGTAAGTTAAAAACTAAGAAAGTCCAAAAAAAAGTATAAACTTTATTTAATAACAACTTATCAATATACAGTTCATTAGCTGTGACAAATGTACCATAATAATGTTAACAAGGAAATGGTATGTAAAATATACAGGAACTCTGTAATACTCTCGCAGCCTTCCTGCAAATCTAAACTTATTTATTTATTTATTTGGGTTGGATGCTGAAATTTGTCATTTTGAAAGGGACTCCTTGACTGAGTTATGCAAACGTAAAGCAAATCCCTACACTTTGCAACTGGGGAAGTCCTGAACCCAAGCAGCCATTCAAAACTAGTGCTGCAAAATTAAGTATTCTGTTTGGTAATCTTTACCAGTGACAGAGCTAGACATGCTAAATTTAATTCTGGTTGTGGCTGGAGAGAAGCAGTTGGGTCTGGACTCTCAGTGAAGATAGGTTCAGGAAGATTTCTGCCCACAGAAGGAAGCAGAACCATGCCACATGGAGGCTGCCTGGGCCCAAAAGGAGGGAGAAGGCCAGCAGTCAGCCCTCTATTGTCGAAGCATCTTAGGTAGACAGTGGGAACAATTATGGTCAATATTTCATTTTAAAGGCCTTAAAACTGTAGATCTTAAAGATGATCAACCAATATAGCAAGCTATTGAGTGGAATCATGTTTCTCACTATGTGGCCATCTGGGTATCTTGTTTCACTGAACTTTCTTAAAAGGATGGCCTTGTTAATAAACTAGCTAGCGAGAAAGATGAACTACCAAACAGAAAGTAAGAGGAATAAACTCACAGCACAGCTACCCCCTTTATTTGTTTGGTTAAACACCTGGGGCCCAATTCATCATCTTTAAGTCTAACTCCTTATCCCTAAAAGTTCGTTTTAACAGCTTTGAAGAGCCCTAAGCAGACAGCAGGGGTGCGAACTCCCTCCCAGCTCTCTGCCAGAACAAGATTCCCAGGACTCTGATAAAGCTAGCCTCACAGAACAAAGGAAAAAAAATGGAAAACCAATCTCAGCTGCTTCACAGCCACTTCTGTTATCTGCTGGTAGCCGTAACTATTTTTTTCTCTCTTCTCTTTGTCCCCATAAAAATCCTGAGTTTCTTCTGCTCAGTACCGACACTTCTTTCCTTCTTTCATGTTGTGCCCTTCCCACCTTTGAGAAGTAAATTTTTTACTTCTGTATATCCTAATCTTTGTGTGAGAAATCTTTCTCATCCCAAGTACAAGTTTACACCTAATATTTCCTTTTCTTGGTGCAGACAGCCAACCATGTTGCTCTGTCCTGCACCTGCTTCAACCTCTTCCCAAACTGGAGGATTCCTTGTGCATAAACTGTTGAGACAGGGACAAGAGATGGGCCTTCCCCCAAACTTTCAAGCCCCTGACATTTCCAGTTCTCTTTGTATACGTTGTTAGACTTGGAAATGAAATGGGATGGAAAGACTGGGCATTGGGTCAGCTGTGTGTCTATTTGCACCACATGTGCTCACAGGCATGATGTCCTCTGATCACTGAGAATAGTGTTATTTGAGGTTTCTAAGAAATATAATTTGACATTTCAACACAACCTTTCTTCCTATGGCAGCCAGAGGATGAGGGGATTCACTCTTTCAGTTGCCTCTAGAAAATTTCATACCCTAAACCAATGTGAACTACTAAGCATATGTGCCTGAGTGACTTCTTAATTACTCCCTCTGAAACAACCTCACCATCAGCATAATTTTTCCACAGGCACATCCAACTGTAATCCCTCTGACAATTCTCACACTAGTTCTGGGATTAAGGAATTGATAAATGTGATGGGGCACTGTGACTCAGCCTGAAAGGGCCAAGAAAATACTTTTCCCCAAGTCCTTTCTATATCAAGATAGAAGAGAAGCCACAGAAATCACTGGCCTTCAGAGGGGTGTTTAAGAGAATTTTCTGAAGCAGAATGATTCTCAAGGTTCATGTGAACATTATTTAAGACGTTGAAGCCCTGAGAAGAAGACTGGAGACTTTAGGTAAGAGATAAAACTGTACATGAGTGTGTGTGCCTGGGATGTTTGCATGTCTACGCACAGAGTAAGAAAATAAGAATGAAAGAAACTGAGACCTATGTGTAATCATTAAGATTCACAAGCACACATTGACCACAAGTAACGCAATACGAATACAAAATGCTGCATTCCAAGAAGAACCTTCAGTAACAGACAGCACAGGTCAGAAATGTTAACAAAAAGGACATTGTGCAATGAGAGACACAGAGATGAGGTCAGTTTAGAATTGGGGGAAAGGCAGCTTTTGTTTTCTGGGACCTCTTGAATTATACAGAGAAGAGATTTTCTCTGGATTCTTTCCTCCAGATGGATCTCCATAAACTGAAATTGACAGAGGTTGTTCTTATCTGACATTTAAACCTAGAGATAAAAATGAAATAGTTCAAACTCTCAGAAAAGTTGAAAGACTAGTCTAATAAACACCTACATACCCTTCTTTAGATTTATCAAAAAATAAAAAGCGTATAGCCAGGGACCTTCACCCTCTGAACGTTCACTGAAAATCAACCGACCAAAAGACAGATTAATAGGAGAAAAGGCATAAAAACTTACTTGATCATAGTTTTATGTGACATAGGAGCCTTCAGAATGAAGACCCAAAGAAATAGGGGAGACTATCCATTTTATGCTTAGGAACAACAAAGTATGGACAGCCATGCAGAAATATGATTGGACAAAAAGTGTACGATCTAATGCTAATGGACTGAGGGGGCAAACCCAGCAAGGCTGGTCTGTTGAAATTCTTCTTGGCCTCTCTGTGCAACATTCCTTCCTCCTGGGTGTGGGGCAGGACACTCTCTGTAATGGGGGGGCGGGTCTTATGAACTACAATCAAACATGGTAGGTCAGATAATTTCTTTATGGGCAGCTCTTACACAGAAAGGTAGTGGAAGGTTAGAGTAATATTTTTTAGATTTTGCAGCTGACTGTGGGGAAATGGGGTTCCGGTTTCTATGACCCACCTTGAAGAAGAGGGATTCTAGTTTCTATGGCTAGCCTCGGGGAGACTGAGGGGCCAGAGACAGGATTGGAGGAGAAGGTCAGAGAGAAACTTTTGTTTCGGAGGCTGCTTCTGAGGTGTTCACTTGGACGTGTCCTTTTCTGAGCCCCTATGATAGCAATGATGTTCTTTCCTATGTCTTTCCATGTCTTCATGTTTTCACTTTCCCATTTATAAGCAATTTTCACATATGCAAATGGTCCTTTAAAGCCAGAGTGGCCTTTCTCCCTGTCCCCATGCGCCCAAAACATAAATGCCACCTCCTCCATGCAGCTTCTCTGAGCCTTTTCATGAGAAATCATCCTTTTCTCACATTCCACTTTCATCTGGCCCTAGGTGGTCCCCTCTGCTCCCATATAACTATTGTATTTCAGTCCTTTTCCACTGTGTTTGGATTCTATTCCTTCCTCTCGCATAACCTAGAACTCTTCCTATGCTCCATCAATATTTGCTAAATAATCAGATGGATTAAAAACAGCAAAAGGATGGAGCAGAAGCTGGAGGACGCTGTGTTTTAATAACCAAAGGCAGTTTGTGAATATGAGGCCTATTCGCTTCTGACAAACAGGACTGGCCTGGGGTCTGAGGCACTGTCTCCTACGCTTCTGTGACCCTAGTGTGCTGTTTACATGGGGTCCCCATGGAAGACTCTTATAACTGAGGCGGTTTTCCTCAACACCTCTAGTAACTGCTCTGAGTTGGTGTTTTCTGGTGATCACTTCCTCCTTCTGTAAGCTTCAGGATCAAGAGCTCAGCCACCATTTAGATCAGTGCACGCCTTTTACTGGCCAGCCTCCGCTATTAGGGTTACCCAGCATAGTTCTAATCATAACAGGTAACCAGCCTATGTGCCGAGAACTTTGCATATGTTAATTCACCCAGTCCTCATAACTTCCCTGTGAGGTGGGTGTTATTATAATATTATCCCCATTCCACGAATGAAGAAGTGGAGACTCCATGAGGTCATGCACTTGCCCGAATCACACAGTGGCAAAGCCAGGACTCGAGCCCAGATGGCTCTCGACCCACTGCACTGAACTTCTCTGGTCTGTGAAGAGGACGTCAGACTAGAAGCCAAACCAAGCCAGTGCTCTTCTCGCCGTTGTTCACTGCCACCACTCTCGGGACCACTGGGAGAAAAATACCTCCTATTTCCCTGAAAACAGTAGGTTCTGATGAAGTTGTTTGAGAATACACATGTGGGAAACATACAGCTCCTCTAAAAGATTGTCAGTATATTGAAGAAGCTGTGTGTCTGTGAGAGCTATTACTCTGGAGTTTTTCCTTAAGGTAGCACATATATAAATACACTTGTTATAGATTAGGTGATTGCTCTATATAAATCTATGCTTTATATAGGTTAATTCATTTAATCCTCACAAAAGTCGTGTGAAGGCGGTGTTATTGTCTCCAAATTACCAATGCAGAAATTGAAGCCAAGGGGTGCAGCAACTTGCTCGTGTTAGCGTAGCCGGTAAGTGCTCAGCTGGGACTCACACACGCTGTATGGTGCCAGAGTCCACCAGACACCTGACCCTAAGCTAAGAAACCTCTATGGTAGCCTGTTGTTTAGTTTTACATATTAAATAGATTCTGGACAAAATTGCATAGAATAAAGAAAACTTGAATCGATAGTGAGCTACATGATAAGAAATATCTTCATTTGAACTGGAAAACACACCTAAAAAATAAGAGGAAAGGAACTTTTGCCCTTCTCTTGTTTCTAAATATGGGAAGAAAAGGGAGATAAATGGGAAAGAAAGAAATTAAGGTCATTTCCTTTTCAAAGATTCACAAAAAAAGAAGAAAAAGAAAAGAAAAGAAAGGAATTCAAAAGTAACATGATTATAGGGTAAGTATATGTGTAACATTTTAAGAAACCTCCAAACTCTTTTCTAAAGTGGTTGTACGGTTTCACATTCCCACTAGAGTTCCAGTTTCTCTGTATCTTCAATCACTCTGGATATATTAGTCTTTTTTATTTTAGTCATTCTAATGTATACTGTTCTCTAATTTACATTGCTCCAGTGATAAATGATGTTGAGCATCTTTTCACATAATCATTTGCTATCTTTATACCTTCTTGTTGATGCTTCTGTTCAAATCATTTGTCCTTTTTTTAATTGTGCTGTTTGTTCTCTTCTAATTGAATATGAAGGGTTACAGTCATTCCACATCTAGCTACCTACCCAAGAGAAATGAAAACATATGTCTACACAAAGACCTGAACACGAACGTTCATAGCAGCTTTGTTGGTAGTAATCAAAACCGAGAAACAACCCAAATGTTCATCTACAAGTGCATGAATAAACAAACTGTGGCATATCTATACAATAAAAAGGAACAAAATAGCAGTACACACAAAACTGTGGATGAATTTTATGACTAAAAGAAGCCAGAGCAAAAAAACAAATACATATTGTAGGATTTCATTGATAGAAAATTCTAGGAAACACAAACTAACATATAATGACAGAAAAAAGATCAGTAGTTGTCTAAAGAGAGAAGGGTAGAGGGAATGGATTACAGAGGGTCACAAGGACACTTTTTGGGTGATAGATATGTTCACTGTCTTAACTGTAGTTAGTGATGGTGTCATAGGTATATGTTTATGTTAAAACTTATCAAAGTATACACATTAAATATGTGCAGTCTAATGTATGTCAATGATAGCTCAATAAAAATTATTATTTCTTTTTTCTTTTGAGACAGAGTCTCATTTTGTTGCCTGGGCTAGAGTGAGTGCCGTCGCGTCAGCCTAGCTCACAGCAACCTCACACTGTTGGGCTCAAGCAATCCTTCTGCCTCAGCTTCCTGAGTAGCTGGGACTACAGGCATGCGCCACCATGTCCGGCTAATTTTTTCTATATATATATATATATTTTTAGTTGTCCAGATCATTTCTTTCTATTTTTTAGTGGAAACAGGGTCTCACTCTTGCTCTGGCTGGTCTCGAACTCCTGACCTTGAGCGATCCACCCGCTTCGGCCTCCCAGAGTGCTAGGATTACAGGCGTGAGCCACTGCACACGGCCCCCCAAAAAAATTAATTTTTAAGAAAGAAATTTAAACAACGAACAGAAGAGAAGCTCTGAGTGATACCTTTATTTCCATAGCTGAGGAGCTGTTCACTGGCCAGGGATTTTGGTACCTAAAGTAGATTAAAGTAAAGGTAGAAACAAAGAGGTTCCCTTACAGAAGAATAAAGCAACAGAGAAGAATTTTATGACTTTAAAATTTTCTAATTTTTCATGGAACTAAATTTGTGATTTTAAAAGGTGGAAGAGGTGCTTCTGTAGAGTTCAATCCGGAAGAGACCATTTTGCAGATAGGGGTTCTCAGAACAACTTAAAGGGAGCATTCAGTCTGTGGGGTGGAACCCTGAAACCCTGTGGAACTCAAAGTGTTCCAGTCACACAAAGTAAGAATGGCCTTACTCACACATGAAACTAACTCCACTTTTATATTTCTTATGCCACAAAAGTCCCTTTCTGAATATTTAACATCTACCTCTGTTTATCTTGAATACTTAGAACTTATATACTTAGAACATTATTGTTATATATATTCTAAAATATTTGTAATTTACAGGAGAAAGAATAAATGCATGCTTGTGTAATAAGATGTCATTTTGGATGCATTAACAATAATCTCGTGTGATGGTAATACCTCATGAATTTTCAGACCTAATATCTGAATTCATTAAGAGAGAGCAAACATTTTCTGAAATAACACTATTTATTTTTTTACCAAGGTATACAAGGAAGAGGAAATATGATTCAATGGAGTTAGGAAATGGCACCAGAGTAAAAGAATTTATATTTCTGGGACTTACTCAGTCCCGAGACCTGAGCTTGGTCCTATTTTTCTTTTTATGTTTTGTGTACATGACAACTCTGCTGGGAAACTTCCTCATCATGGTCACTGTGACCTGTGAATCTTGTCTTCACACCCCCATGTACTTCTTGCTCCGCAATCTAGCCATCCTTGACATCTGCTTCTCCTCTATCACTGCTCCAAAGGTCTTGGTGGACCTTCTGTCACAGAAAAAGACCATATCTTATACAAGCTGCATGACACAGATATTTTTCTTCCACCTCCTTGGTGGGGCAGACATTTTTTCTCTCTCCGTCATGGCGTTTGACCGCTATGTGGCCATCTCCAAGCCTCTGCGCTATGTGACCATCATGGCTAGGGGGAGATGCACAGCCCTCATCATGGCCTCCTGGATGGGAGGCTTTGTCCACTCCATTGTGCAGATTTCCCTGTTACTCCCACTCCCCTTCTGTGGACCCAATGTTCTTGACACTTTCTACTGTGATGTCCCCCAGGTTCTCAAACTCGCCTGCATGGACACTTTTACTCTTGAGCTCCTGATGATTTCCAACAATGGGCTAGTCACCACACTGTGGTTTATCTTCCTGCTTGTGTCCTACATGGTCATCTTGACGATGCTGAGGTCTCACAGTGGGGAGGGCAGGAGGAAAGCCATCTCCACCTGCACCTCCCACATCACTGTGGTGACCCTGCATTTCGTGCCCTGCATCTACGTCTACGCCCGGCCCTTCACTGCCCTCCCCACAGATAAGAGCATCTCTGTCACTTTCACTGTCATCTCCCCACTGCTGAATCCCTTGATCTACACTCTGAGGAACCAGGAGATGAAGTCAGCCATGCGGAGACTGAAGAGACGACTCGTGCCTTCTGACAGGAAATAGAAAAAGAATTCCCAACTCTTCATCACCAAGGACATCTTTAATTATTTTTCCATACAATTATATTTATATACTTAAATACATTGTCAGTAAACCAACTACAATTACTATGTAACAATTTATTTTCTTATTTATTTAGTAGTAACTGATAACCCAAGCTTCCCCTCGGCCTGAAGTAACTCGTGTCACAGGATTGAGCTGACTGATATTTTTCCACTCAAAGACCAAGGTCACAATATGTCCATCAGGATAACTATAAGGCAGGCAGATAGGCTGATGAAGTCCAACTCTTTTTTCAGAATATAAGAAAATGTTTAAGTCCAGAGAGGTAAAGTGATTAGTTCAAGGTCTTATATCAAGTTAAGTACAGAAGCAATTCAGGTCCTCCACCCTTGTTCTTCCACCACAAGAATGTAACTTACATTGTTGAACCTGTCCGTACCAAACTGTAGTCCTGCTCTAGAAGGATCTCATGATCGGTGCCTCTGGAGTATACCTATATGGATAGGTATGGCCTATCACAGATTGAGAAATTCGCCTGCTTAGTTAAACTCTCTTTGGGGTCGCGAGCTACTGAGAACCTCGTAGGTACATAATAGTTGTCTTCCTGGATTCCAGTCAGGAATGAAGAAGCTTGGGAAGCTTTTTCATAGTGACCTAAAGCTATTTACCTTAATATAGAACTACACATGCCCGATTTACGTTCTGATGATGAGTTTAGACAAAGGCAGAGCCTCAGGGATCCCACACATGGGGCAATCATTCCTACAACCCAAGGACTGATTTTCCAGTTACAGCCTTATGAAGACCGGTGTTGGCTTGGCCATCAAGAATTCACATTTCTTCCCACTGCAAAGGGAGAGAGAGGAAATGTTAAAAAAAATAAAACTCTAACCGCCCTATTTTTCAAACTTCTGGTGTTCATGTAAAGACATATAGGCCAGTGTTATTGTGTGGGAAAGCCATTAAGCATGGTAGATAAAAGCTCCAACTTCAGTCATACAGACGTACATCCACATCTTATCTCTGCCACACACAGCTTGAGCAAGTTATTTCATCTCTCCAAAGATCATATTCACCTATACAAAGGTACTTATTATAATATCCATGTCATGGACCTATTGTGGAGGTCCAAATGAGATGGTATATGTGAAACATATGATATCTGGCAGATAACGAGTGTTCTGTGAAAGACAAACACCATCATTAATATCACCTTTATTGCTCTGCCTAACATGCATTCTGTTCCCCATCGCCTGTTACTCTCTTCCCTTCATGGCTTTTACTCCTAGTTATTAGAAAAAAACTGGTGAAATAGAAAACATGAAAATGTACATTGAATTCAAAATGTGTATCATCCTAAAATATCTGGTTTTGTCATTAGAATATGACAATAGGTTTGCTTGTTATTTATAAAGCTTAAAGAGTCATCCTAAAGCTGATGAGAGATACAGCACAGGAGAATTTCATATCAAAAGAAGATAATAGGTTAAAGATAAACACTGGCTTTGAGAATATCTGTAAGAGATCACACTAAGAAGACAGGCCCCGTGGGTTACAACAGAGACCCCAAGAGGAGTTAGCCAAAGGACAGTGAGCATTGAAGACAAACTTCACTTATGTCCCTCATTGGATCTGGCCTGGCCCCGTAAGCATTCATTAACTAACGGGTGCAAATGTTTGCCATTTCCTGTCACCTGATCCACCAATTCTAGCCTTTCACAATGCTAACTTACTTCCCCAAGGGTACAAATTCTAAGAATGATTCAAACTTGTCAAGTGATTATTCATAAAGTCCTGCTACCTTTGCCCAAATAGTTCTGCTCTCAAGAGTTCCTGGGCTTTTCTTTATGAAATTGTCTATAAAAATATATACCACAAACCACTTAATAGCCCATTTCATGCAAGTGTGCCCTTTTCTTTCCTTCCAATCTCTCGTAACTCACTGAAATCAGGTTTTTATCTCTGTGTCGGACTCAGACGGCACCAAAGATCTATGGGGTCTGAATCATTGTATCTCGAAGCATAATCCCAAGGGGGCAAGAACCAGGGAAGCCCTGCCACACTGTTGTCCCTGATGGCTGTCTGAAACCGTGTCACACATTACCTGGTTCAGTAACCCAAGAAGGGAAACGCAATTGCATCTGATCACACAAACATGTATCTAGGTGACATAAAATCATGAGTCGGGCTGCATTCTTCCTATTTAAATCAGGTTTTTACCAGCTTTACTGAGATATAATTGACAAATAAAACTTGCATATATTTACAGTGTACCATACAATGGGATGTTTTAATGTGTGTACACATTGTGAAATGATGTACCTTTTGATCACTTTTTAAGCTCTGCTGCTAAGAACCGTAGAAAAGTCAACTGACTCTGGGCACACACATGGATTTCAAACTACCCATTCATATATGCACTCCTTGAATCATATGTTTTAATGATAAACATTTCTGAGAACCCATGAAAAAAATAACATAAAATAATTATGAAGTCATTAAGTTGATGAATACCAAGAGCTGTCCCTAGATTCTGAGTGAGCTATGGATCCCAGAGATGTAGATTAAAATAATCACATAGGGGCAACGTACGTGTTGCTTTAAACAGAAATTGCACATGTAAGTCTTCACAGTCCCCTTGCTGAGAGCTGCTCTGACAGCAGCCACAGAGCTTTGATTTTTGCATTGCCAACTTTTATTTAAGTTTCAGTTCCTAGCTGATTGTAGGCAAAGCAACTTTGGTCATAGGTGTGGTTTAACACAACACTTTCTTTCTGAGCCAAAGGGAGAAATGCACTCTCTCGTGTGCATCCTCTCGAGGAAACGATATGTTCTGAATGATGAGCACTGGTGCCTCTGCATGTATGTGTGAGATGGGACAGACAGGAAATGAGAGAGAGAGAGAGACAGAGAATATTTGGTGACATTTTAATGACTCCCACAGGAACTTTATTGCATTGGCCACCCAGCTTCCACATTCCTACCTAACAATATTCCCTCTGCTAATTCCTGCATCGAGCTTGTGGCTGAGGGATTAGCACAGGTGGCCAAGGCACTGTAAGGCAGAATAGAAGAGTCAGAACAATGTGATTCCCTAAGGTTGTCTTTTCCCATCTGAAGAAAGAAGATAACAAAATCACCAGCCTTGAGGTAGACATTACATTAAACATAGAATTTCCCTGGTATCTACTTCTTCTAAGATGCAGTTGGCGCAGCATAAGTGGATCAATCTCCACTTGGAGATTAAACCAGCAGTTGGTGTTAGTGTGTGTGAACTTCTGAAACCAAACAGCTATCAGTGTTGAATTTTCAGAAATTCTGCAAATGTGTAGAATATTCCTTTAGAAGCCAAAATTGTTCACGAAGCAAAGGAAAATGGTAGTTTCTTACGATTAGGGAAAAGATGGCTTGCAAAACATTGGAAGAAGGTCAGTTGGCTTCAAGGGATGTGCTGCATTGTACTTGGCAGGATGTTGAGATTCAAAGGGCGTTGAGGGTGGCTGAGAAGGTGCTGACATCCCCAGCACTCACGAGGGTGACAGCCTTGGAAAAACAGCACTTTAGGACAGTGATTCCTGAGTTCAGCATGTGCAATCTGTCCAGCTTTGCTTCTTGGCTGGGAATTTTGGAGGCTTTGAGTAAGGTGTTTTAATGACCAGATTGTCTGTGCCCTCATGTGCCACTGAGTATGAATAATGCTTCTAAAACTTATAGGGATTCACTCAAGAGTAAGGGATTTTCAAAATTGGGAAAGAGAAAACCATCACATGAGGAGCATCCTGGAAAGCTGGGTTGATGTAGAGAAGGAGGCAGCATCTGCTCAGTGGATGCTGGGGTATGGAAGAAACTTTTGTTTGCAGGCTGTGTCCAACATATTGATAAGCTTGTTTCCAAAGGATGGATCCCTTGGAGGTGATTTCTAAGAAAGCCTGATGAACCTTATTCTGATGTTGTAAAGACACATAAAATTGTATTTCTTTATTCATTTCCCCGCTCCCACCCCTCAATTGTGTGTGTGTGTTTCAATGCAAGGTGCGCAATTCTATTCTTTTTTCTTATTTTAGTAGTTTTAGGGGGTACGAGTTGAATTCTGTTATGTGTATATCATAGTCCTATACTTTCAAAGTATCCTTCCCACTCTGTAAAAAGGCACCCTCCCCAGGAACCCACCGGGTCCGTTATTTTCAAGAGGAGTTCATGTTTCAGGTAACGTTACTCAAAACTTACTGCTACACCTTGCCATTGGAGACTACGGTTGATGCAGGTTTTTGTGAAGGTGCTGCTAAAGACTGCAAAATCTGATTTTTCCAAACTCTGCTTTTTTCAGACACTTCAGACATCCTCTCATGCTCAGTCACTCCCAGCCATAGCTCTCACTTGCTGTATGCAGACATCTAACACCCCCATCTTTTCACACCACACACTATTTTCATTTTATTTGCAAAGGATTTTTCAGAACTCTTTGCAGCATTTTCTGGGAAAGACTGATCAATAACAGAACGAAGTAGTAGTAGTTAAGAAAATGAGTCTTTGAAATAAGACAAATCTTGGTCTGAGACAAGGTGCTACAAGCTGCGAGACCCTTGAGCAAGTTATTTAATCTTTCTGTGCCTCAGTTTCCTCATCTGTAAAATCAGGATAATAATACCTGTTTCACATGGATATCATAGGTTCCGAAAGAGAGAAACTGAATCAGCTGGTAAAGTACATAAGGGTCACTCTATAAATATTCTCTAAAAGCAAGCAAAAAAATTAGCAAAGCACAGCTTCATTATTCTGCCCATAGTTCTACAAAATAATGCTGAGACCTTGAAAATTGCATGGAACCCCTGGGACCTGATATTCAGATGAGTGGATTTCGTATTGAGGATTATGTTTTCTTTCTGTAAAGGTTTATGATATAAGTACGTATATTTATAACTGCATATAAAATTAAATTTAATATATGTGTATACACAGGTGTATACACAAATACTCTGATTTTCTGAACATAAGCCTTAGCTCAAGTCCCTAAGCAAAAAAGAAAATTATCCCCAGAGAAGAGGTGACGGCATGTTCCACTTACCCTAAAATGCTGGGATGAGGGCTTTGAACCACAAGGTCTACAGCAAGATGAGCCACACTGAGACAAGCCCCTGCAGAAGGACCTGCCCTGTGTGTAGAGAAAGAAGCACTTCCCTGGGGCTGGTGGGATGGGGGCAGCAGCTGGTCAAATCAGATTCCTCGGCTGCCTGTAGTTTCCAAAACAGACATAAAATCTCACTTACTACTTACAAGCACCCTGTGTATGAGGAAGGTATTATTATTATTATCATGTTGTAGATAAATTATTACAGTGCATGTTGAGAACTCACTCTGAGCCATGCGCTGTGTACCTCACAAATATTTCTCATGAGTTTGGTACTATTATTGAGTAACCTGCCCATGGTCACACCAGCTAGGAAGTGGTAAAATCCAAACAGCGCAAATGTTCCAGATGATCCACACACGCGTGTCCATAATGCAAGCATGGGACATGATAGTGCTCAGCAGCACTCCCGGATAGCGTGGGGTTTGCAAATACTATACACCCACATGGGACTGATTTTTCCTAAAATTGTCACAGTTGTGCCCACCATCACCTTCTTCTCTGCCTGTTCCATGAGCTGCATCACTCTTATTGTCCTAACTGTAAAGCTCTTGAGGAAAGAACCTATATGTGAGTCACCTTTCCTTCACAAAGCCCATCTCAGTGTCATGGAAATCGTATATAGGAGAAGGAAATAAAAAAGAAGAAAAAATGGAAAAAGTAAAGAAGAACAGGAGAAAGGAAGAGGAGAGAGGGGGAGAGTACGAGTGACGCAGGAAACCCCCAGGCTTGTCGCAGGGGTTTCCCGGGCAGAAGACTTGAAAACCATCGACTTATCATTTCAACACCCAAAAGAAAGATTCTAGAGTGGGCTGCTGTCATTGATTCAAATCTGTCTCTGCATTACAGGTTAACTCAAGATCCCTTTTTGGGTGATTCTTCTACTTTCCAGCCACGGTAAGTACAGTGTGGGGAGTTCTTATTTTGGGGATTCTGGGGCCCCGAAATCTGCGATCATTATTCTGAACATTTATTCTTGCTGTTGACATAAACACCAACAAGGGGGAGATTGAGATGAATCTGAACTAATGCTAATGAAATGGGAAAGGCGGCTCTTATCATTTTTCTGTATGACTGAAAGGGAAGTGTGGTCTTTTAAGGATACCCCCCCAGAATAGAAGAGCAAAATGAGGGGGAAAGAAAGAGAAATTAAAACCAGAATCAGAGAAATAACTATATGTGGAAAACAGGGTCACCTATACTACATGAGTTTGGGAAGACCTAAAGTCCATAAGTGAGTGAAAAATAAAAAGGTTACTCTCAGATTGTAGCTGGTGAAGACTATAACTACATAACTATAAAAGTAACTGTTACGAAAGTGAGTGGTTCATTAAATTTTGCTTTAAATAAAATTTATTCTTTAGACATGAAGTTAAAATGTTATAAAGGAATTACTGTATGTTTATGATTTATAACTTTTTATATTCTGAGGTATATAATAATGCTTACATGCAGAAAAATGCACATAGGTGTACAGCTCAGTGAATTTTTACACGAGCAGAATATACCTTTGTAACAAGCACCCAGATTAAGAAACAGAACATTATCAACACCCTAGAAGTCTTTCTCAGGCTCCGTTCAATTTTGTATATATGAATAAAATAAGAGAGTGTGTACTCTGTGGTACCTGAATTATTTAGCACAATGTTATGTTTGTAAGAATCACTTATATTGTTACATATGTAAATCATTCTCATTGCTGTATAGCATTGTGTGAGTTTAACACAATTTATTTGTCTATTTTGCTGTTGATAAATTTTTGTGTCATTTCTAGTTTGAGAAAATTACAAATAGTGCTACTATGAATATTCTAGGGACATGTCTTTTGGTGGACATATGTACATATTTCCCAGGAGTAGAAATAGATATCCTTAGGAGATATATAGGTATAGATAAAGATCCTTAAGAAATATATATCTATATGTAATATAGATATATCATATGTAGATATATAAATATCCTATATATAGAGAGAGATATATACAGTTTTAGCAGAAATAATCAAACAGCAAAGTGGTTATACCAATTTTACACACCCACCAGCAGCATTCCAATTGTTCCTCATTCTTCACCACCACTTGGTATTTTTCATCTTTTTCAGTTTAGCCATTGTGGTATGTACATCATGGTTTATTACTGTAATTTTAATTTGCATTTCCCTGATAACTAATAAAATTGAATACTTCTTTGTGAAGTATTGGTTCCCATCTTTTGCCATCTTTTGGTTGGGTCATCTAGGGTTTTTTACTGATTGTAGACGTTCTTTATCTACTCTGGACATCAGTCTTTTCTCAGAGAAACGTATTGTTAATATCTTCTTCTATTTGCAGGTTACCTTTGAATTCTCATCATGATTACTTTTATGAACAGAGATTCTTAAGAGAGAATTTGTGCTTATTATTTATTATTTCAGGTGTCAGATTTGATAGTAAAAATGCAATTGATTTAGGTTCACAGACCTGTAACCTCTGTTTCAACCTATCTGCTTGAATGACTGAATCAAAAACCTGGATAATCTTCCACCTAACAGCAGCATACTGAATAGCAGACACAGTGCATGGAGAGAAAAATAATTTCCTCTTAACTCTAAATCAAAACTTAAGTGTAAAGACAACACATTCTTTACCATCACTCATATTGTTTCCCACAATATACTTGGAAAAAGGATCTGTGGATCCGTGATTCAATGGATCAGGGAAATTACACCAGAGTGAAAGAATTTATCTTTCTGGGAATTACTCAGTCCCGAGAGCTGAGCTGGGTCTTATTTATCTTCCTGTTTTTGGTGTACATGACAACTCTAATAGGAAACCTCCTCATCATGGTTACAGTTACCTGTGACTCTCAACTTCATACCCCCATGTACTTCCTGCTCCGCAATCTTTCCGTCTTGGACATCTGCTTCTCCTCCATCACAGCTCCTAAGGTCCTGATTGATCTTCTCTCAGAGAGAAAGAGCATCTCCTTCAATGGCTGTGTCACTCAGATGTTCTTCTTCCACCTTCTAGGGGGAGCAGATGTTTTTTCTCTCTCTGTCATGGCCTTTGACCGCTATGTGGCCATCTCCAAGCCTCTGCACTATGTGACCATCATGAGTAGGGGGCGATGTACAGCTCTCATCACGGCCTCTTGGGTGGGGGGCTTTGTCCACTCCATTGTGCAGATTTCCCTGTTACTCCCACTCCCCTTCTGTGGACCCAATGTTCTTAACACTTTCTACTGTGATGTCCCCCAGGTCCTCAAACTTGCCTGCATGGACACCTTCACCCTGGAGCTTCTAATGATTTCCAACAATGGATTAGTCAGTTGGTTTATATTCGTCTTTCTCCTCATATCCTACACAGTCATCTTGACGATGCTGAGGTCTCACAGTGGGGAGGGCAGGAGGAAAGCCATCTCCACCTGCACCTCCCACATCACTGTGGTGACCCTGCATTTCGTGCCCTGCATCTACGTCTATGCCCGGCCCTTCACAGCCCTCCCGACAGATACTGCCATCTCTGTCACCTTCACTGTCATCTCCCCTCTGCTCAATCCTGTGATCTACACCCTGAGAAATCAGGAAATGAAGTCAGCTATGAGGAAGCTAAAGAAACAACTAGGGCATTCAGAAAAGATTTAAGTTTAATGAGGAAAAGATAGTACCAAAATGTAAAGATAGACATTAAATTTAACTTAATCGAGATAGGAAGAGATCACCTTAATGCCCAAAATGTAGGGGTATCTGTGGCTACTATGGAGTCCTTAAAGAAGTTGGTCCTATGGTATGCGCTGCGGACCATGGAGGTGATACTGCCTTAAGGTGAGACCCATTCATGTCTTCCACTACTCACTTTCAATTATTCATTCCGCAAATATTTACAGAACATATCCTATGCGCCTGACTGTGCTAGGATTCAGATTGCTGCAAAAAGATTAAATACAGTCACCACCATAGAGGCAAACACCAAAACATTTTAATAAAGATATAAACAAAATGCTGGGGAGACATTGTAGGCATTTTACTTGAGAGCATCCAAAGATATTTGACAGTGTGTAGTACAGACCTTTTCAAGGGGAAAAAGGCAAGGAAGAACAAGCTAAGCAAAAAAAAAAAAAACAAAACAACATGTGCAGAGTAAGAGAATGGTGCAAGAGTGTGCCACGTTTGTGCAACAGTAAACTCAGTGTGGCCATTAAGTAGTACATTCATGGAGTGAAGGCTGGTAGTTGGCAAGTTGGGAAAGAAGAGCTTCATTTATGGCCCCCTGAGCAATGCAAATCCATGATTTCTACTGGGGAGAGAGGATCTCCAGATCACTTCATGGCCATGATTTCCTCCTGGGAAAAGGAGGTAATGATGTTAGCAGGAGTATTCACAAAGAAATATCACTGACAAGTACGGGCTGCAGACAGCTCACCTGACTTCATGAAAAGCTTGAGCAAAGGCAGGATTATCCCATTTACAGACTAGCCAAGCCCAAATTTCCCATTCTTTCTGCACATAGGGATCTCATCACCTCTTTACGCTCTTCACTCAATCCACTGAAAGGTAAAGAAAGGGTAAAAAGCACGAGAGTTTAATTGAGGAATCTGAGAATCTGCTAGTCTCTGTAGTGAAAGGGGTGACACCAAGAGAAGGTTTATCTGACAATTCAGCTGAGATTTTGCTGAGATTTTTTCAATTCAAACTCTACCACGTCTCCCATTATGATAAAGTTCAAGCCACAGCAGCCGGCACGCATGTGTTACTTAGAGTAGGCCAACTATTGTAACAAACACATCCAAAACCCAAGTAGTTAACCACAATGAAAGTTTACTTCCTGCTCATGTCATGGGCCAATGCTGGTCTGCAGAAAAAGGGCGCTGTGCCACACCATCTTTCAGAGATCTGGGCTTCTTCGTCTTGGACTCCATCCTTCTCTAGGTGCTCAGAATCCTGTCTATGCATCTAGCAGATGGAGAAAGGGAAAGAGGATTAAGAATTATAGGGAGGGAGGTTTGTCTTTATGGGCCAGTCCTGGAGGCAGTGTGGACCATATTCATTGGCCGTCCCTTAATCACACAGCCTCACCTAACTGGGAGGGAGCCTGCAGAATGTGATCAAGCTCGGTTTGCAGAAAGAAGAGAACATGAAAAATGGTGAACTCTTGTGATCTCTTCCACATGCATGACTCACTGCTAAGAAATCACAGTTGGGTTAGATGACAAGGATAAAGACATTGTCTCTAAAAGGATCCTCTTAATCCCTAAAAATGTTTGCTAGAAAGACTACTGGATGCTTGGGACACACAAAGAACCAAGCTGAAATGAAGGAGATATCGGGAAGAGAACCTACTCTAAAGGAAGGGAAGGTGATCAAGGTAAATGTGGAGATTACAATGACAGTAGACTAGAAGGTCAGGTCTCAGGTTCCAGAAATGGAACACTGGAGTAGAGTGCCCAGAGAAGGCCAGCCAAGAAGACGGTCCTCAGAGAAGGCAACGCTCACTTTCTCCCATGCTTTCCATAGGCTTGTCAAAAACAAAAGTTTTAGAAGCTCCTTTAGAAACGAGTGTTTTTCTTCTTTGTTGATTAAATTTTCTTGTGCGCTGTTCTATTCTCATCACTCAAAATGTTCTGAATTTTTTTCCAAGGTTAGACACCCTTCCCCAGGCATTAGAATTCTAACAAAGACATAAATTTATCTTTAAACAGATCCATTAACAAATATTGAATCACCATTTACTGCCTGACTGGCTCACCCTTGGTCTGGTATCATGGTTCCTAAACTTCCAACACTTTTTCCAATAATGCCTTTTTTCTACTTTCTCTGTTGGCTTTACCTCAAGCAAAGCTTTGTGACTGGGCACAATTTTAAGCGACCAAGAATCTGCTCAGTCACAGTTGATGTTCCCAAATGTAGGACCCCACAAATGACAGCAACCCAGAAAATGCTGCCCTTGCAGCTGCACTGGACCGTGTCCACATGCAAAACAGCCTGATCAAACGCAGTGGGAAAAGCCACTGAAATCAGGAAACTATCATTAAATTTTCTTCTCTTTTAATATAAAATCAAATAATTTTGTGGATTAATCCATATTTTTCTTCAGGTAAAGACATCTTCTTAAGGAACTGTAATATTACATAAACTGCTTCTGGCTTAATCTACACAGATCACATATACTTAGTCCTACCATCCTTGATGTTTTTTTCTATAAGAAATGTTGATTTTAAATTTTTACGATATTTTTCATAAAGCAAATAAATGCATCTGTATACACAAACTGGCTGGTTTAGGAATGATCCTGCATTTCTGGACTTCTCACCTCTTTGACAAATTCAAAGAAGATTCAGATTGCTTTAGATTAATTTCTATGATCCTACTATAGTTAGCACCACAGGAACTATATTTAAGCATCCATGAAATTCTAGTCACAAAGCGCTACCCTGGAGGGATCTGTAGAGTTTTGTTGTTCTCGTTCTTGTTATTGTTGCTATTCTTGTTGTTGTTGCATTGCTTGTCTTTCAAGTCTAAAAGCAAATTTTGTCAACGTAGTTATTATTCAATAAAACAGACTAGGCCGGGTACGGTGGCTCACGCCTGTAATCCTAGCACTCCAGGAGGACGAGGCGGGCGGATTGTTTGAGCTCAGGAGTTCGAAACCAGCCTGAGCAAGAGCGAGACCCCGTCTCTACCAAAAATACAAAGAAATGAATCAGACAGCTAAAAATATGTAGAAAAAATTAGCCGGGCATGGTGGTACATGCCTGTAGTCCCAGCTACTTGGGAGGCTGAGGCAGAAGGATCGTTTGAGCCCAGGAGTGTGAGGTTGCTGTGAGCTAGGATGACGCCACAGCACTCACTCTAGCCCGGGCAAAAGAGTGAGACTCTGTCTCAAAAAAAATAAATAAATAAAATAAAACAGATTATTAGTTCGGGACTGTATTAATAATCTACTGCTGCATATTACCCCCAAAAGTTAGTGGCTTAAAACAATACATATTTTTTACATCATGTTTCTGTGGATCATGAATGTGACACTGCTTAGCTGAGACATCTGCAGCAAGGTGGCGGCTGGGAGCTGCAGTCTCATCTCAAGGTTCATCTGGGGAAGGATCCATTTCGAGCTCACACATATGATTCTTGACCAGAATCATGAGCTGTTGGACTGTGGGCTTCAGTGCCTTCAAGGCTATTGGCTGGGGGCTGTCCTCAGTTCCCTGCCATATGAGTCTCTATAACACGGCAGCATACTTCATTAGAACAAGCAAGCAAGAGGGCAAAAGAGAGTGTCTTAGCAAGATAGCAGTCATGGTCTTCTATAGCCTAATCGTGAAGTGACATCCCACCACTTTTGCCGTATCCTATTCATTAGAAGCAAATCACTAGGTCAATCCATACACAGGTGGAGGGGATTACACAAGGATATGAATACCACAGCAGGGACTGACAAGTTCTAGAAGCAAATTATGAAAAATCATGGTAAATTGTAAAAGAAATGTCAAAGTAATTTTTTCAGAAAGGGTTACAAAAAGAGAGGGGCTCATGGGGGAGCGTCCGAGGTAATTCAGAGACACTGATTCCTTCTAACAAGGAGAATGATAGTGCCAACTACAGAAAGTGGAGTGTTTAGTTCTTGATAATAATGATCAGATCAATTTTAGACATTTTAAGTTGGAGCTATGCAATATATCCAAGCGAGATTCTCCATAGCTCTATGGTGAGAGACAAGGTTTCAAAAATTACACTGGTGGGTGAGCTGAGAACAAGAGATTTTTGAGGAGAAAAGTGGAATTCTTTGTTTTTAGGACCTCTGGAACCATCAGGCATGGAACATGATAGGTGCTCAATTAATACTTAATGATTAAATATTTAGTGCATGAATGGTACCAAAATATCCTTTGTCTGCATATATTCCCACTTCATATGAGAAGTTTGGTGGAAAACAAAGACAAAATGTGTTTCCCAGTCTTTGTGATGCTTCTGATTATGTACATTAATAGGACAGCAAGCAAACCATTACCTAGGGATAAAAAATGAACGGGATGAAACACACCACACTGAGAGTGCTATACATGTTCCCCGAGTTCCTGCCTCTTAAGGAGACAAACTCTCTTTTGCCCCCATGAACTCTTCAGGTATTTGCACTCTAAGCACTAAGTCTGTAAGAATTCATCTCCTTCCCTACCTTAGGAGAATTCAAACCCAAAATATGTGTGTTTGCACACACCTTTCAATGCACGTTTAACTTCTTAGTAACTCCCAGCAGAGCTTCATCCCCAGAGGAAAGTCTGGCCATTCGACTTCAACACTCGCATTCAAAAATACTCCCTTTGGTGATTTTTTTATTGGGTCTGAAGCTGAGGGACTGTCACTCCCAGCAGCGGCACTGTGTGGCAGTGTGGCAGAGCCACGCGGAGCTGATTCTTGGTGCCTGCAGGAGGGACGATACCAACCCAACCAACCCTCAGATGCATGTCTGCCTTAAAGGGGAATACTCCTTGACGATTAATGACTCCTAAAGTCAGTGAATGGAATCAAATGGTCAGCTCTGCTTCTTGGGTAGGGATTAAAGGTTGGGGGTGTATTACATGAGGTCGTTGTGTTAAGTTAGGGCTTTTTGGTATGTGCTTACTAGTCTGTGCAGGTGTGCCTATGTATGGCCAACATTAAAGTATTATTGAAGGTTATTTAGAAGTGTTTCGAATGTTAATGATGCTCCTGATAGGTGTAGGATGATGTACATTAAAGCTCAATACTGTAGTGGTGCAGAGCAGAATAATTATTTGTTCAATATTGGGAAGGTGACTGGAAGGGCATAGAAAGGTAACTCATGAAGAGAGATGGGGCAACAAATGCTTTGTGGACAAGAGGGTTCCCTCAGGCTGGGGACACTGTGAAATCAATAAGCCTGTTTTATTAGAATGGATTGATGTGGGTATATTTCTAAACAAGCACTTGGGATCCTCAGTTTGTTCTTGCCAAAAACAAAAGAAAACAAAAACGATGCTTCTCTGTTTCCTTCTTGCCTGTTGCAAACAGACACATGATACTCAGGGATTCTCACTTACCTTCCCACTCTCCACCCTCTACTTAGCTCTGCGTGCTGTGCCTGGAAGAGCACCATTTTGGCATTTGTCAGTTGACTTGGTGATTTGGTCACTTTGGCGATTCATTTATGTTGAAGAAAATACTTGGCCCTTTTAAAAACTGAAAATGTATGAAAGCAATGACATCCTCTGAGTTATTGATGAATTCATAGATAATTGGGAGTAAGCCTAGAAAATTAGATTTGTGTTGCTTGGGCTTCAAAGGAAAGAGCCTAGGAGGCTAGGAGCTAAGTAGAAGTTGTGTTATGATGAGAAAATGAGAGGTAAAGTACAGTGAAGTCCACACAGTCCAGGGCAGCAGGACGAGAGGTTGGCCTCGGCACGGACACAATACGGAGGGAAGGAGTACAAAGATGTATCAAAGACACACACAGTCGGATATTAGGTGAACTGGTGAAAACAAATTTTATTCCATCACTACTGACGGTAGGGGGAAGGGCCGACCTCCACTGCGATTTGTGCAGAGGTGATCTGAGCATTTTAAAGGGAGAATGAATGAAGAACGGGGGAGTGGGGGTGTTCAGTGGTCAGAGAAGGGAAAAATCGCAAACGGTTGGTCAGTGGCCATGCGATGAGGCCAGTTGTTTCTGCTGTCTGGACACAACCCCGCCCACAGAGCCTGGGAGGCAGAGGCCCTGTCTTTTGTGACCATTACATTTCAAAGCAGTGGCTCTCAGGTCCTTGGGAAAGAAGCTTCTGAGCTCTAAGAGATATTCACAATCGTTTTTTTTAAACCCTTTTTTGTAAATGCTGTAAGAAAGGGAGGTCAGGGGCCCAGTATCAGGGTTTGGGCGGAACAAGCAGTAAATTCTCCGTGGCAGAGTTGAGCTTTCTCAACAGGCAAGCATTTTAATGGGGGCCTGGGGTCACCCTAGGGACATGGCCGCATTATGCTACCAGCAGCCAGGCTAGAGTTTGGTCCAGTGCAGAGGCTGGAGTGGAGCTGTTATGTGCCGAGAGTTCTGCAGTTTTCAGGAGCATGAGGAGATTTGGGGGGCGGGGGTAATGGAACTGTTCATTATTCCAACTGTGGTGACAGTTTCACGGGGCAGGAGGGGTGTATAAGAGAGAAAATTCATCAAATTGTACCTTTAAATACGTGCTGTTTCCTGCATGTAAGTTATACCTCAACAAAGCTGATTTTTAAAAAGGTAACTTTTAAAAAATTGCAAAAGGTAGTTTTATTTTAAGCAGTTGAGAAAAGCACAATATCCAGACGCCTGTCAACACCCAAAATGGTATTTATTTTAAATGTTCTCTTTAAAACGGAGTGGAAAGAAGGGGGGAAGGAGTTGAAGCAGGATTTATAAGAAATGAAATTTAATAACTAAAGTAAAAAAAGTGTTTCTTTACATTATGCTCTAAATTATTTTATCCTGTGACATATCTGGTTTTTTAAAAATTAATGGATTTTATCTCTTAGAGTAGTTTTAGGTTCACAGGAAAATTAAACAGAAAGCACAGAGACTTCCCATATACTCCCTCTCCCCACCAGCACCAGTTTCCCCCATTATTAATATCTTCCACTAGTTAACAATTGATGAACCAATATTGATGCATTATTAACTAAAGTCCATAGTTTACATGAGGGCTCACCCTTTGCTTTGTGCACTCCTACAGGTTTTGACAAATGCATAGTCATGTATCCAAAATTATATTTAATAATATCATAGAGAATAGTTCCACTGCCCTAAAAATCCCAAGTCTTCCCCTTTTCATTCCTACCCACCTCCCTACCTCAGCCCCCTGGCAACCACTCATCTTTTTACTCTTTCTATAGTTTTGCTTTTTCCAGAATGTCATTTAGTTGCAGTCATATAGTATGCATAATATCTTTTCAGATTGGCTTTTTGCACTTAGCAACATGCATTTAAGATTCATCTATGTCTTTCCATGGCTTGATTACTCACTTCTTTTTATCACTGAATGATATCCCATTGTATGGAATGTATCTGATTTTTCAATGCTAAATTTGATAATAGTTGCAATTATTTCAAAGAATTATATCTTACAGGAAAAGTATAACAGAGTGCATTTTTGTCAGAATTTCCCAAATAATGTTGTATGGAAGACTAGATCTGCGATAATGCTGTTTATATGGGGGGAAGTGAGGGAGTGTCTGTGCTGAAATCAGGTTAGATAAATTAAACAAGTCTTTTTACTTCTCAGAGAATTTAGTAAACTTTCAAGAGGGATATAGAATATATAAAATTTTGTGACTATGAAATTTTTAATAAAAATTTTGTGAATAAACTGATAGATGTGCCTCAGTTAATTACACCATGGGAAGCCCACTCTTTGGTGTGCTCTGAGAGAACCCAAAAAACACCATCCCCTGGAGAGAGCTCACTGAAGTATAGACATCTTGGCCTAAAAGAGAAATAACCCTAAAAAGTAAGTCATATTCCTTTTGTCTTTAATGATATACATTCTATAACAAAAGTATTTTCTCCCTAAGTAGTTGAAGAACATGAAGAAACATGACCCAGCGGAGCAGGGAAATTGCACCAGCGTGAATTTTTTTTCAAGGACTGACCCAGTCCTAAGAGCTGAGTGTGGTCTTATTTCTTTTGTTATTTTTGGTACACACACAACTGCATTGGGAAACCTCCTCATCAAGGTCACTGTGACCTGCGAGTCCTCCCTTCACACCCCCATGTACTTCCTGCTCTGCAATCCTCCATCTTGGACATCTGCTTCTCCTCCATCACTGCCCCGCAGGTCCTAGCAGACCTTCCCTCCAGGAGAAAGAGCATCTCCTTCAAAGGCTGCGTCACTCAGATGTTCTTCCACCTCCTCGGTGGGGAAGACATTTTTTCTCTCTCCATCATGGCGTTTGACTGCTATGTGGCCATCTCCAAGCCTCTGAGCTACGTGACCATCATGAGTAGGGGGTGATGCACAGCCTTCATCATGGCCTCCTGGGTGGGGGCTGTGTCCACTCCATCGTGCAGATTTCCCTGTTGCTCCCACCCCCATTCAGTGGATCTAATGTTCTTGACACTTTCTACTGTGATGTCCCCCAGGTCCTCAAACTCACCTGATGGACACCTTTGTTCCTGAGGTCTTAATGATTTCCAATAATGGCTTGATCTCTACACTGTGGTTTATCTTCCTGCTTGTGTCCTACATGGTCATCTGGATGATGCTGAGGTCTCACAGTGGGGAGGGCAGGAGGAAAGCCATCTCCACCTGCACCTCCCACATCACTGTGGTGACCCTGCATTTTGTGCCCTGCATCTACGTCTATGCCCAGCCCTTCACTACCCTCCCCATGGACAGAGCCATCTCTATCACCTTCACTGTCATCATCCCTGTTCCTGAACCCCATGATCTATGAAACTGCCTTTTACAAATTGACAAAGGGTGCAAGGGAGAACTGTGGTAAGGGCCTAGCTAAAAATAATGACAATAATTAGCCACTGTCCTCCTGTTTATTTCTCTATAATTTCCACTCTGGAGCCACACAGCTGGAGGTCATAAAGATTCTTAGCTTTCTCCATAGATAACATCACCTTTTAAAAACCTAGGGGTAGTTTCTGAGATATCTTCCAGGTCCCGCATTCCCGTGGAACAGCTGACCCACCCATACCAGCCGCCCATACAAGGAACTGACTCAACTGGTCTTGTGACTCTAATCCAAGAGCCTGGTCAGCAAAGAAGACAATTTCTACAACCCTATGGTTCTGCCCAGAACCCAGCCAATTAGCAGACTTGATTGCCTATGCCAAACTGTCTTTAAAAACCCTGTCTCCCAAATTCTCAGAGACATGGATTTGAGAAATTTCTCCCATCTCCCTGTTTAATGCTATATGGAATTAAAAACTCTTTCTCTATGGTAAACCCTGCTGTCTGTGTGTATTGGCTTCCTTTTGGGCAGCAGACAAATAAACCAGGTTGGGCGGCAACATCTACACCCTGGGAACCATGAGATGAAGTCAGCTATGAGGAAACTGAAGAAAAGACTTGGACCTTCTGAAAAAGAATAAATGCATAAAAAAAAAAACCTAAAAAAAGAAAAAAAAGAATAAATGCTATGAAGTATAGAATGGAAAGTCAGAACTGAAAAATATTTCCTCATGACACAATAGAAGGCCGCAATCCATAGGCCATCTTGAGATCAAAATTTTATTTTTATCCTGCAGCAGAATCCTCTAATAAGGTCCTAAGGTCATCTCATTAGAATTTTCTTGTGGTAAGGTCGTCAACAACTTAGAGCCTCAGATCCATAAACTGTCAGCTCTTAAAGAAACTCAAATGCTTACATCACCCAAACACCTCATTCTACAGGTGAGGAAATACAGTCTAAGAGGAAATTATCTCTCCATCCTTGAGTTGTGGCTATACCATGTGTTGCCCAGGCAATAATTAGTAATGTGACCTCCAGGGATCAGGAATCAAGGCTATAAAATCTAGCCACTTCTCCCCATGTGGAAATTGGTTTCCATTTCAAACCTTGGAGGATTCAGGTTCCATTTTTAAAGAATGCCTCCGGATTCCCCTTGCAGAAGCTGAGAAGTTTCACGTGCTCTCAAAGGTTTCCTGGCTAGTTAATAGCAGAGGGAAGGCTAGCTCCGAGACAGCGGCTCTCAGCTCAGTGATACTTAACTATTCCTGCTGCTTCTTGCAGGAGTTGAGGTGGTCTGAAATAAGCTCATTGGTAAAAAGTTCTCCTCTATCATAGTGTCATGAAAGGCACGCGGCTGCCTTTCTCACCTGGCCAAAGAGTACATACATACTGCAAGGCTTCAAGTCCCTCTAATAATTTCAATGTCATTTTATAGCCTTTCATCCCTGGCTAGCCTGCCAGTCACCACTCAGTGACTGACTAGCTAGATTTCAGATTACAAATCAGCCTATTCCAAATTCCTCCTCATTCTTCTTTCTATCTTGCTCTTTAGCACCTCCTCTTTAATCTAGGGGAATAGAAAACGAAATTAAATTCCAGGTGGTTTCTTGGCAAAATATTTATTTGTCGAGCAAATAGTTGAAAGCGGTAAGCAACTAAAATTTGAACTGGCTACGTTGATTGACCTGGAACATCCCAGTCTTACCTCCCAGGCAATCCCTGATGCGCACGTGGCCGGGATAATGTAAGGGAAGTGAAGAGCCATTTGCCTGGTGTGGCTTAGGAGGAAACTTGCAAGGGAGACCTGCTCTAAAACATAGCCCATCCCAGGCAGCTGTATCACTGCCTGCTAACTTAAATATTTTTTAGGGCTGAAGGAAATAAAAAATATTTTAACCCAAAATACGTTTCTTTGTCATATCATGAGATGGCTGTAGGCAAACAGGAATATGCTATAAGGCTGTCTATGTGGGGGCGCTGGGGAGAGATTTGTACTTGAGGAGAATCTCTGTTACATGCAGCCAGGCCTTGCCTATTTGATCTGTGACAGGTCTGCAGTCTGGTATCCTTAAAGGCCTGAATAAAAACATTTCTTTGGAGGCCGGGCACGGTGGCTCATGCCTATAATCCTAGCTCTCTGGGAGGCCAAGGTGGGCGGGTTGTTTGAGCTCAGGAGTTCAAGATCAGCCTGAGCAAGAGCGAGATCCTGTCTCTACGAAAATTAGAAAAAAATTAATTGGACAACTAAAAATATATAGAAAAAATTAGCTGGGCATGGTGGCACAGGCCTGTAGTCCCAGCTACTTGGGAGGCTGAGACAGGAGGATCGCCTGAGCCCAGGAGTCTGAGGTTGCTGTGAGCTAGGATGATGCCACGGCACTCTAGCCTGGGCAACACAGTGAGACTCTGTGTCAAAAATAAAAAAAAAAAATTTCTTTGGGGGCTGTTACCCTGAGATTTTTCTGTATAACAAGACCGCCTTGCCAGGCAGGCTTCCTTTCTCCTTCCCATACTCAGTCCAAAGACAAAAGTCCTGTTTAGCCATTTTCTAAGCTCCTTTATTTCTTAAAGGAGGACCCTTGTACCTCACTGGGGAGAGGATGGCAGAGCTTGTGTGACTCAGTTCTCAGGCTCAGTTCTCCCTGTTGGCATAATGAATTTTGGGAGGGTCCTG
>CAUYSK010116436.1:0-15640 GCA_963575035.1 Avahi laniger | reverse complement strand
AATCACTGTCATTCTTAAATTATGATAGAAATCTGTGAAGTGAAGAGCAGAAGAACGGGATCCATTTGTACTCGCCATCAAATTGGTACTAACTGATCAACACTAGGGTGATCACATGGCAGAAATACTCTCCAGGGATTAGGAGGATGGGGGGGCGAATCTACAACTAAAGGACACGGGGAGCACTAAAGGGAGGGAAGGGCATGCCTTTAACCTGCATTTAGTTGAGGCAAAGACATAAAGTGTAACTAGAATGTTTGTACCCTCACAGTACCTTGGAATAATAAAAAAAATATATATACCACGTGAGTAAATATATGAAAGCTGAAGTGAATATATATTAATGTCAGATAAAGTAGATGTTAAGACAAGGAGTAATACTAGAGACAAAGAATCACATTTTGTTATATAATGTTAAATAGTTCAGTACAGCAGAAAGATATGGTAATTTGAATGTGTACAATCTTAAAAGAGAATTCCAAAATATATGAAGCAAAAAAATGACAGAACTTAAAAGTAAAAACAGACCAATAATTATAACTGGAGATTTAAATAATTCTCTCATTAAATGATACAAAAAAAACCACCAAAACTGACAACAATATAGAACATTGGAACAATACCATGAACTAACATAACCCAAATGAAATTTATATAAAGCTCTGCCCCAAAACAGCAGATACATATACTTTTAATTCTTTTCAAGTGCCAATGCAATACAATATGCTATGACACAAATCTCAATGCATTTAAAACTGTTGAAATTATATAGACTATATTTTCTGACAAAATGTAATTGAACTTGAAATCAATGACAGAAAGCTATGTGAAAAATGCCCACAGAATTGGAAATTAAACAATATGCTCTTAACTCCCACTAGGGAAATTAGAAAATATTTGAACTGAATGAACTTGAAACCATAGCATATCAAAATTTGTGGGATATGACCAAAGTAGTACTTAGAAAGAAATTTATAGCTTTGTTTATATTAGAAGACAAGTAAGATATTAAATCAGTTATCTAAGCTTTCACCTTAAACAGGTAGTAAAAAGAAAAAAAAGTAAACCCAAACTAAGTAGAAGGTAGGATATTACATAGTGGTCATCCATTGTAGAAAACAGGAAAACAATAAGAAATCAATGAAAAGAAAAGCTGATTCTTTGAAAAGATTAATAAAATTGATGACCCTCTAATTTGATCAATCAACAAAAAAAAGAGGAAATGCATGAAATACCAATATCAGGAATATAAGAAGGAATCATGCAGACTTAGAAAGAATAAGGGAATATTACAAATAAATTTTCATCAATAAATATGACAGCTTAGTGGAAATGGAGCAATTTCTTAAACTACCAAAACTACCCCCCAAAATAGAATATTTTAGTACTCATTAAATGAATTGAATTCAAAATTAAATCCTTCCCACAAAAAGTACTTCGGAAAGCCCAGGTATTTCAATGATGAATTCTGTCAAACATTTAATAAAGAAGTAATACTAACCCTATACAAAATCTTAGAGAAAATAGAGCAAGCAGTATCATTTCCCCATTCCTTACCTGAGGTATAAGTTTCCCTGATACTACAGAGAAGATTTCACAAGAAAACTAGTTATCTCTTGAGAACATGGATGAAAAATCCTTAACAATTAGTAAATTGAGTTCAGCAATACTTAAAAAGAATAATCCATCAAGACCTGTGGGTTTTATCTCAGGAATACAAAAATGGTTTAAATTTACCATAGTAGTTTAGTAAAGAGAAAATCTATGTGATTATCTCAATAGGTATAGAAACAGCCTTTGATAAAATTACCCATTCATGGTAAAACTCTCAGCAAATGGGAAATAGAAGGGAACTTATTCAATGTAATAAATCATGTCAACAAAAAACTTAAAACTAACATCATACTTATTGATGAAGGACTGAGTGTTTTCTCCCAATGATTGGGATGAAAGCAATGATATCTTTTCCCTCCATTTCTATAAAACATTGTACAGAAGTCATAACCAATGTAGTAAGTCAAGAAAAAAGAAATGAAAGGCATTGAGATTAAAAGGAAAGAGGAAAAACTGAATTTATTTGTAGTTAACATGTTTATGTAAAAGCTAATAAACTATTAAGTGTATCAATATCACAGGAAAAAAAGATCAATATTTGAAAAACAATTGTTTTTCTATATATCAGCAATGAAAAAATGGAAAATGAAATTAAAAATCAACTCCATTTATATTATCATTTAAAACATTAGGAATACATTTCCTGAAATCTGAGCAAAACTTGTATACCAAAAACTATAGAACATTGTTGAAAAATTCAATTCATTGATTAAAAGAGCACTTGGCAGTTCTCCCCAAATTGGTCTATTGGTACAACGCAATTCCAATCAATAAACCAGTAGGCTTCTTGTTGAAAATGACCAGTTGATTATGAAATTTATATGGAAATACAAAGGACCTAGAATGGCCAAACATTTTTATAGAACAATAGCAAAAGATGTTAAGACTTATGATAAAGCTATAGTAAACAAGACAGTGTGATATTGCCATAAAGATAGATAACTAGAACAAAAACGACACTTCAAAATAGACACACACTTACATGCTCTATTGATTTTCAACAAAGACACCAAGGTAGTTATTGGAGAAAGTAAAATTTTTTTCAACAAAATTCACTAGAACAATTGCACTTCCATATGCATGCACATACAAAAAAACCCTTTACCTCGAATCTTTCCATTTTTTTTTTATTTTAAGTGGGTAATAGATCTAAACAGAAGAGCTAAAACTGTAAAATAACTAGGAGAAAACATAGAGAGTCCTTGTGATCTTCTAAGAGTTCAGGGATACTGAGAGAGTTGGGGTTAGCAGGACAGAAGACTACAGAGAACAGACCATCACAGAGAAAGAACTCCAGAGATCTGTGAGGTTTCCCTTTTGAGTATTCGGTAGAGTAATTATCAGTCTGTGCATCTGAGGAAACTAAGGCTATGGAAGGAATCAAGATGATAAATGAGAAGAGCTTTGGCACTCTCACAGACTGGCAACCCTCATAATTCATGGGGCATTGGGTATAGTACTAAGAAGGGCTTCAGTGGTGGAGAGTAAGTAGCCCCAGATTATACATTTCTCTGGTCCCACTTAACAGATCTTAAAAGCAAGACCCAAAAGGACCAAGTAAATTAACTACATCATAGAACAAAGCTCTAGAATATTTACAAGAACACAAAAGTGTCCAGTAACAAACAGTAAGATTCATAATGTCTGCTATTCATTCAATGATTATCAGTTAAAAATAGCAGGGAAATATCTCCATAATGTGGAGACAAATCAACCAATCAAACGCAAATCAGAACTGGAACAGGTGTTAGAATTAGCAGACGAGAACATTAAAACAATTCAAATAACTACATTCCATATGTTCAAAAAGTTAAGTAGAAACATGGAAGATATATAAAAGACCCAAATTTAACATCTAATAAGGAAAATTTTTAAGTCTGAGAAAAACAATACACTGGATAGAATTAATGACAGATTAGATGTGGAAGAAGAAAAGATTGATGAACTTGAAGATGTAGCAATGGCAGCTATGCAAGATGAAATATATAGAGAAAGAAGAAAAATATATATTCACAGACCATCAATGATCAACAGGACTTCAAGTGATTTAATGTACATATAATTAGAGTCCCCATAATGGGGACATAAAATATTTGAAGTAGTAATTATGTAAATTTTTCCAAAGTTCATGAAAACTATACCCATAAATCCAAAAAGGTTACAAACCCCAAAGACAAACATGAAGAAAACTATACCAATAAACATCATAATTAAGTTTCTCAAAACAATTTTGTCACTAAAGTATCTAAAGAAATTAAAAGGATAATTAGGGGATATTATGAACAACTTTACCAAGTAGGACAAAATAGTTGAAAATGGACAACTTCCTTGAAAGATGAAAACTACTAAAGCTCACTTAAGAAATAAAACATGTTATATCTAATATGAATGATCCTCTATCTTATAATAAATTTGAATTTATAGTAAAAAAAATTCTTCTCACAAAGAAAACTTTAGGGTAGATATCTTTACTGGAAATAACTCTAATTTCACAAACTATTCCAGAAAATTAAAAAGGAGGGATTACTTGCCAATATGTTCTATGAGGCCAGCATTATCCTGATACCAACACCAGACAAACATTACAATAAAAGGAAACAACAGACCAGAATTTCTCATGAACATATATGTAAAATTTCTAGATAAAATTATAGCAAACAAATCCAGCAGTATATTTTTAAAAAGAGTGGGCATCATATGCAAGTGGAGTTTATCTCAAGAATGCAAAGTTGTCTCAGTATTTGGAAATCAATCAAGGGAATTCACCATATTCACAAACTACAAAAGTAAGACCACATGATCATCTCAATAGATTTGGGAAAATAGATGCAGTATTTGACATAATCCAATATCCATAGTTAATTAAACATCCTCTGAAAACTAGAAATAGAAGGTAACTTATTTATCTAAGAATATAAAATTTCTAGAAAACCTTTGGTCAAGCAAAGATTTCTTAGATACAATATCATAAGCATGATCCGTAGGAGAACACACTGGTAAATGTGACCTCATTAAAATTACAAACCTTTGATCTTTTATAAACACTGTTAGGAAGAATTAAAAGATAAACTATAGTCTAGGAGAAAATATTTTCAAAGCCTATGTCTTATAAAGGACTTCGTCTAGATTTATTAAGAACACTCAAAAAGCAGTAATAAGAAAATAACCCAATAAAAAAAATGGGCAAAATATTTGGACAGGAACTTCAACAAAAAAACTCTGGATGGCAAATAATCACAAGAAAAGACGCTTGACATTACTAGTTATTTGTGAAATACAAGTCAAAACTACAATGAGATACCACAAAAAGTAATATGTCCACACAAAGCCTTGTCCATGATTGTTCATAGCAGCGTTGCTCATTATCACCAAAAACTCAAAACATCTCAAATGTTTATTAACTTACATGTGGATAAACAAATTGTGTTATTTCCACACAATGAAATACTGTTTAGCAATAAAAAGTAAGGAACTACTGAACTATAGTTAGAAACTGAAGAACTACAACATCTGAGGTATGAATATCAAAGGCATGCTAAGGTAAAGAAGCCAAAAATTAAAAGACTACATAATGTATTTATGTGAAATTCTAGAAAAGGCAAACCATAGTGCAGAAAGGTCAGTAGTTGCCTGGGGCCATGTTTTAGGGAGGGTATTAACTACAGAACGGCACAAGGGAACTTGCTGGGGTGATGGAAATTTTCTGTATTATGATTGTGGTAGTGCTTGCACATCTATACACATTTGCCCATACTTAACAAACTTTACACATAAAATGGGTGAATTTTATTGCATATAAATTATGCTTCAATACAGATGTTTAAAAAATTAGAAACCATGAGACCAGCCTGAGTGAGAGAGGGAGAGAGAGAGAAAGAGAGAGAGAGAGAGAGAGAAAATAAGAAAGAAACCAATTCTGCCTGACTCCCTTCCTTTAATGACTTTCATGCAGGGTTACTCTGTAGTGAGTAATAACTGTCTCATTTAGCCTACTCATAGCAGCCACCCTAAACCAGAAAGGGGTGAGGAAAACAAATTGGCTTAAGAGCCTCCTTTCCCTGACTTGGACTATGTTTTCATGCTAATCCAAGGCAATTTGTGCTCAATAATATGAAATTCATCAGGAATTTGATTAGCTTTCCTTTAATTTGTCTCATTCTACTATAAATGGACTTTATGTCTGGATGGTGATATCACTTGTAAAATATTTATATTTCATTTTTAAAGTGAATTTTTAAGTATATATTTATGAATGTATGTTGAACCTTTATTTTAGGATATCTCATTATTTGGCTAAGTAGGACATAAAAATGCAACATATTTAATTTTTTTATTTCTAAATGTTGAACTTATGTTTTTTGAAATGCTTTAAAATATTTAATTTATTAAATAAATTAGTCTCTGAAATCTAGGAGATAGTTTGTAATTTATATCTCTCCTCTAGATGTGAATACATTTTTATACATATATATGTCTATCTTTTTTTAGGCCTGGTTGCAGTATGCTTGAAATCTGGGATGTGGAAGACCCGTCCAATGCAGCTAACGCTCCCTTATGTAGCATCTTGCTCAAGGATGCAAGGCCTTACTTTACCACAGTATTTCAGAATAGTATGTACAGAGTATTGAAGGTTAACTGAGATTGAGACTATCGCTTACACTGTGGTGCAGTGAAGTGTGTCAAAAACAATCACTTTTTGCCTTATTTGCATTAATAAAAATCACAGGCTCTAATAAGGGATGCTTAAATATAAGAAAATAAAAGTGATTTAAAGTTTTTCCAATTTCTAAAGGTAGATTACTTGTTTTTCATTGAAATGTCAGCCTTATAAAGCTTATTCCATACTGCAAAAAAAATGCCCATCTTAGAATTTTAAAGAAAATGTATGTAAAAGAACAATGAATTTTAATAAATTAAGGGTAAGTTTTTTTAAATCTAACTAGATGCATTGCTTTAGATTTTCTCTAGTATCAGGGTGTACCAGCTCAAACTCTTTACACCCCTGAGAGTAGAATAACTTAGGCTCTGAAATAAAACTGCTTTAAGATCCTGATACTGGTCACAACCTCTACTTCCATGAGGAAATTTGTAACCATGTGTCTATTAGGATGTTTTTTTCTTAACTAGCTCGTAAGAAAGATATTTAATAGCTTTGATAACTTTTTTTCTTATTTCAATTTAAAGTATTTCTAAAAACATCTTGTTTCGTAATGTTTTTTGAATCTCTTGAAATGCATTTACCCAACCAGATAAGTATATTCCACTGATTAGTTCTCAGTCTAAGTTTAATAGGGTGTTGATCTGCCTTTGGAATCCAGTGGTTTTTCTTTTCATATCCAGGTAAAATTAAAATTGCTATGGTATACAACCAAATTTGTGGGTTAAACACAATCAGAAAAGAAAATCCAGTTAAATTTATCAAATGAGATTTTCAGATCCTAGATCTTAAATGAAGCAAAAGCCTTTTCATCTTGATGGCCCTGTAGCTTATTGGACATAGTCCTTATTTCCGGTCACCATCTTTTGTAATAACATATTTTTAAGTCCTCATTTGTTTTTGGTTTTAGATGAGGAAGGTCATGTTTTATAAATCTTCTCCTTCAATACAACCTCCCCAACAATGATGCTTTGAAAAGTAGTAAAAAGTTTTCTTGAAGATATTATTGCCGACTACAAAGATAAACAATCTTTCTATAATAAATATTAAATATGCAAGATCTATAATATTTTAATGTGCATCTACTTTAAAATAGTCATCTTGAGCTTTTACAATTCACTTAAATTTTTGGCCCCTTATACTTGAGATAACAAAATGACTTAATTCCAGAAATTAGTTCACTCATAGTAGGTAGACAATTATATACAGAAAAACCAATAAAATTATTTTTCAACTTAGAGTTGTAAATATTTTATTATACAAAACTAAGAAAGGATGCCACATTTTATTTATTTTAGCATATTCTAATGCTTTGTTTTGGTGTAAGTGTAGAATAAAGGTGAGGGGCAAAGAAAGAAAATAAGCATAACACCTAATGTTCATAAAAATTAAAATAACACATTTTGGTGATGTTTTCACAGGAAATCTTTTAAAGAAGTTGGTAGAATTTTTTTTAAAAAGGAGCACTCTATTGGTTATGTGGATTTATGTATAGGAGAACCAATAAAATTATTTTCAACTTTTATGGTTGTAAATTATTTTGATGCAGTCTGCAAAACAGCTAAGAAAGAATACCACATTTTATTTATTTTAGCATTTTCAAATAATTGTTTCAGCATAAGTGTCGGGCAAAGATGGAAAAGAGACATAACACCTAATGTTGCTAAACTTACACTTTTCAGATAATGGTTCATAGGAAACATTTTAAAGTTGGCAGAATTCAACAAAAAAGGGATGAGCTGTATTAACTAATCCAATATGCCATACACATGTTTTCATATGGATTTATGATATTTTCATGTGCCATATATGTTAAATAATTTAAAAGCCATTGAAGATCCTCTCTGTGTTTTCTGTCTTTTCGTATCTTTTACCAAGTATACATTTGAAATTGAAATAGTTTTAATATGAAGGGAAAAATTGTAGGGTGCCAGATTTAATAGCCATTTTACATTGGCAGTGATTTTTCTTACCCATTTTCAAATAGTTCTGCAGAGTCTCACACAGAAGGCAATGTACTGTGATGGAAAAAGTAGGGGCTTTGTAATGAGATGAATCTAAGTTTGATTCCTGATTCTTCCATACTAAGTATACCTACCATCCATTCAAAAAATATTTTTTGAGCATTTACAGTATACCAGGCATAGTGCTTAAGTTTAGTCATGTTACTTAACTCTATGAGCTTCAGTTTCTTAACTTGGAAATCAAAACTCACAATACCTACTTGGCAGGGTCATTATGAATATTAGTGAAATAATGTGTCAAAGTGCTTGGCACACATAGGCACTCAACAAACATTAGTTTCTTCTCCTCCCTCTCCCCCAGCTCACTAAATAACCATTTCAGTAATAGTATGTTACTGGATGAAGTTAGCTAATTTCAGAATTCCAAATAGTCCTTCCTTTATTTGGTGTCAACAAATAGGAATACTGGACAACAGCTTACTTTTGTGTAAACTATTCTATTGGCTTCTTGCCTGCATATAGTTTCCTGCGATTACGTTTTTGCACATGGATCTGAAACCATGCGAGGCGTGAGTGGCACACACGCCGCAGCAGCCCCTCCCGTCATCCGGTTGTCAGAGGCCGATGCAGAGCTGCCGTAAATATGTGTGTTCGACCCTTTTGCAGCGTATAGACAACACATCCAAAACAGTTGAATATTTTTAATTTTAATAATAAACATGTTTATATTTTATATGTTTCTTTTATACAAGCAATACGAACTCATTATAGAAAATTAGTTTTGAAAAAAACAGGAAATTTGAAAGAACAGGGAAAATATTCATAGACACCATTAACATTTCATTGTTTTCTTCCAAACTTTCTCTTTGCCATATATTTTTTGCTTATTTTCTCCTTTTAACATAGCTTTAATCTGTTTTATGTTTTATTCTTCATGTAATAAATATGGAAATATGTTGTTATAGGCAACTTTAGTGGCTATGTAATATCCTATTTTGTGTGTGTATCTTAACCACTGTTAAGCAATTTTCATTTTTGCTATTATGTGTATGTATATATAGAACAGTACAATTCATATCTTAGTGCATTAAGATTTTTTTGTGATTTCAAAATTATTTCCATAGGATAGAGTTAATAAAGTTAAATGTCATTAAAAGAATGTGGACACTCTTAAAGACTTCAATGCAGTTTGCCTCAAATTACCTTTGCAAAACGATTGTATGCACCACCAAAAGTTAGTTGTGTATGTGTGACAATCCTCGTGTTACAACACTCTCATGTTGGTTAGCCTTATTAAAAATACTTTTTGCTAATTGTGAGGTTAAAAATATTATTATTATTTTAATTTGCATTATTCCATGTCCAGTAAAAACTCACTATATTTTTTTTCTTTAGAATGTGTACTTCTCTGGAGCTCTGTGTTTCTATTCTTTGATTAATCCATTGAGTCTCCTCATAAGTGGTGGGGATAGAGATAAGGGAGAAGAAAAATCTCTATTTGAAAATAATTTTAACTATGACAAATATAAGGAAAGTTTCAAAGAGCAAGTAGGTATATAACTTCTTGCACAAAAATCAAATTAAGATGGGTCAAGGACTTAAATTGGCAGAACTTTAAAACTTTTGGAAGAAAATAGAGAAATGCAAATTAAAACCACATGGCAAAATTTACAAGTCTGATAATAAGAATTGATGAGGATAGGAAACAATAAGAACTCTCATGAAATTATAGCAGGGGTATAAACTGGTATAGCCACCTTGGAAAATAACTTGTTATTACCTAATAAATTTTAAGGTATGTAGTCCCTACAACCAAAAATTTCAGCCTAAAAAAATGTTTGTACAAATATACTAGAGAAACCAATTATTAATATAAGAATGTTCAAGAAAGTATTATTTGTACCTGAAAAAAAAAAAAGCTGAAAACAGCCCAATAAGCCATCAATAGAATGTATTAAATGAAGTGTTTCTACATAGTGGAATATTATAAAGGAGTGAAAGTGATCTACCCTCACTGGTAACAGGAACCAATCTCAAGTATAAGGTTAAGGATAAAAAACTAAGTATTCAAAGGGAGTATGTATGTATGTAAATAGATATGCCATTTATATATAGCCTGAACACAATATAGGAGATACAAAGTGGCAAAACAATGAAAGCATAGGCATAATTAGTTCAAAACATAGGCTGGTGATCACTTCCAGGAGAGAATGCAATACAGGAGAGGCCCTGGGTGCTTCAATATTATTATTTCACTTTTTAACTTGGTGCTACGTGCATGTGTTCATTTTATCATTCTTTAAAATGGACATATAATTTATAATGTTTAATTTATACTCTTCAAAGCATGGCTTTACCACATCTGTGTTTCATAAAACTTCACATTCTCTTTAAGTAGCTCTGGGTGCTAAAACAGCATCAAGAGTTGTTCTGATGACTGAGATCCAGCTATTCAAACAAATTTTCAGATTGTAAATTTTATTGAGTTTCCATTTGTGCAATATATTACTTTGTTTTTATCAAATAGTGGATGCTGTGCTGTGCCTTTACCGAACAAAACAAACTAGAAAGAGCAATTTGATTATTTTGTTTTCTTATTTAAATTTTTTCTATAAAAGTAATTCATGTTAATTAAGTTGGAAAATCCAGGATAACATATGAACTTTCAGGAGTAGTATACCTTCTTAAAAATTTTCGGATTGTGGTTCATAGGATTTTGAAAAAAAGACAGTCATAGAAATTACATTGCAATTCATAGCAGTTACTTGATTTTTTTGTATAAGTCAAGATGTGCAATATTATGGGGTTTCTTCGTGGCCTTAAAATAGCCTTCATATGATGAGAATTCTGTGTTTGCAACCCAGCTCATCAGTGTTTTTGATGGCCTTTGTATTTCAACACCCATATTGTATCATATACTGTGTAGGAAAAATACAAATTAGATGTTTTAATTTTTTAAAAAAATCAAGATTTTTATTACCCATCTTTCAGCAGTACATTGATCAGAACTTCAAATTAGTCTCCCTGTTTCTCTTTAATTGGGTTAAATTACTATTTTTCTTCTCTTCCTATGGTTAACTACAAAGATTGGAAAAAATACAAAAATGTACCTATTTAGCACATGATCCAAAAGGGAGTTTTTTTCAAAAAATATCTCTAAGATTGGTTTTGGTAACATTCAATAAGAAAAACATTGCTTTTCTTTGAAATGAAATCAAGTATTAGTATATGATATTTAATACCACTTTGCATACCCTGCAACTTTTAAAGTCTTTCTTTGTTGTATTCAACATACATTGTCTGCAAACTTTATGGATACAATATACAAGAGTCTGTCCATATACTCTTTTTTCCTTTTTTTTTTTTTTTTAAAAAAGACAAGGTCTCATTCTGTTGCCCAGGCTGGAGTGTAATGGCACTATCATAGACCACTGTAACCTCCAACTTCTGGGCTGAAGGAATCCTCCTGCCTTAACCTCCCAAGTAGCTGGGACTACAGAGACATGTTACCATGCCCCGCTAATATTTTTATTTTGTAGAGACATGGGTTCTTGCTATGTTGCCCAGACTGGTCTGGAACTCCTGGCCTCAAGCAATCTTCCCACCTCAGCTTCCCAAAGCACTGAGATTACAGGTGGAAGCCACTATGCCCAGCCAGTCCATATATTCTTTAAAGGCACTCTCTATTCTCAAATATTCACTAGCTTAGGAGCTAGTGGGTGATGATCACTTTGTAATCAGTGCTGGGCACAGCAGGACACTTGAGCAGACCATTTCCTCTCAGACTGTTTAGAGGCTGCTAGATTGGTATCTTAAAAGGAAGGTAGGAAGTAACCAAGTATAATAGATGGAGGGGGCATCATTCCTGGGACCGGGAATGGCATGTGCAACAGCATGGGACCATTAAGGCATATAGCACCATCGAGGAACTGCGTTTTGGTTCAGTGGAAGCATGTGCACGTCGAGGAACATACATCAGCAGGAGAGACAGAAGCAGATCAAGCGGCTAGTGGAGTGGAGAGGAAGATGTGGGCTCTGGAGTGGGAGGACAGTGCAAGCCCTTACTCTCCAGTCAGTCAGCTCTCAGGATCTGCTTTATCTGTACATTGGCATTAAGTGCAACACGTGCGATCCGTCTTAGTACCCCCTAAGACGTGGGTCGTCTTTGAATTGGATGTTAATAAAAAGCACTGAGATGTATTAACAATCTGAAAGAGCAAATAATAAGATCATTTATACTTGACTTTGAATGATGTTAAAGGAGCTTTTGCCCATAATGACTTCCTTATTATGCTTGCCTGAAATTAAAATTCATTTCTATCCTTTGAACACATAGACAATGGACTTTACGTTTAAAAATTGCATCCAAGAGCTACATATAACTCAGATATAGATACTGAGATTATTCAGATGAAGTTGCAAAGCCACTTCATGGAATGTACTGGATTGAATTATACACAAGAACGTAGCAATTAGCTTCTGTAGCACCTCAGCTCCTGGAAAAGACAGAGCCTGTCCCCACAGCTTCGTCAGAGACCTAAGGATACAAAGGGAATCGTAAACATGAGTTGTTCCTTTAGGATGGCGTGGCAGGCGCGAAAGCGCACCACCCCCTGGGATCTTCCCCTGAGAAAGAACTTGCTGTCCAGCTGTGGGGAGTGCAGCACCACCAGCCTCTGTCATGACATTCTCGCCCAGGTCACACTCCTCCGGGGCAGTCCCTAGACAATGACTGAGCAAAGCAGGGTACTGCCCAATGCTGGACTCGTCCAGCAGGCAACTTTTGCTTTGAAGCTGCTCTCTGAGTAAGCCCAGGCCTCGTCAGATGTCGTCTGCAGTGGGGGCTTCTCCCTGCTTGCTCCTCCTTTCACAGGTACCAGGTCAGCCTCACAGCCGGAAGGTTCCCCCCACCCAATCCTGCTTCCCCCTCCTCTACCTTTAACAGCCGTTACCCCTTCCTAATTTTACCCTTTCACCCATCCTAGTTTTCCATGAATTTTCCTGGAAATTTACCAGCCAGAAATGGTGCCACCAAGGCAATTATTAATTTTACACCTTACTGGTATTTTCCGAGAGAACCCCTTTGAGGATATATAGCACAATAGTTACTGTGAGAAGAGAGGACCAAATGCCCATGAGATGCTTATCCTGTCTCACAGTTCCAGACTCTAGTCAAATCTCAGAGTCCCTAGAATGAAGAAAAGTCCCTTGAGAACAGTAGAGGCTGAGTGTTCAGATCTTTGAGGCATAGCATGTAATACACTGTACGTTTCTATGAAGAGTTAAACACTGAAATTTGGTCATAAAATAACTCTAGCCAATCCCAGTTATTTTAAATGCACATTGGCTATATTAGACTCCTTTTATAATATCACAAAAAAGCGAAACAATCTTGGTATGAACTCTAGCTCTTACATATTTCTCACACTTAAATGATTTACTCTATTATAAAGACTAAATGACTTAAAATATGTAGGAGGAAATGCCTTCTAAAAAAGTTATAGTGTGCAAAATGTTCATTTTATGTATACTTAGTGCCATCTGCTGGCTATGACATTATAACATTTGCCATGAAATTTGCATGAGTTTTAACAGAAAATGGGAGAAAGCAAAGAATTCAAGGACATGAACTACACTTTTAGTTGTGATGATCTCAGTGGATAGCACCCTTCCTAGCTCCTCCCTCCCTCCCCCACTCCTCTCTGCCATTGCTTGAGTCTATCTCCCTCCGCCAGGGCTCTAGCAGGCTTTCTGTGCTTTGTATCCTGCCTCCTCTCTGGGACCGTTGACCCTCCCAATATCACACCCTTCTCTTCAGTGATGATGAACTGTTTGAAATTTTCAGCAACTCTTGTTTCCTGCCTGTGCTCGCCCCTTCCCCTCAGCCTGCTAAGGTTTTATCTGTCTTCCCCTCCCCCTCGTCCTGTCCTGACCCTCCCCTCTGTGGTCTGCTAATTCCACTTCACTTGTCACATGCTTTGATAGTTTAAAAATGATCTGTCTGCTTTTTGAGGCCCTTACTGAGCTGTGAATTACTTAAATACAGGATTTGTGTCTTACTGGTTTCTGTTTTCCACCCAGCGCAGTGCCTGGTACATAGTAGGTGATCAGTAAATGTGGCACAGAGGAATAATGTGGAAAATAACGGGTTAAAACGATAGGAAAATTTTAAAGGTAGGGTGATTGGTGATGCCTTTGGGTCACTTTTACTATTTACTCTTCCTACAATGTGGCTGAATTATCCCCCCAAAATAAATCCACATTTTCTTAATTCTTTTTAAGGTATCCAACACTATATTGGGTGCTCGGGGGATCAAGTTCAAAATATTAGTATATAAATTAAGACTGGGTTTGACTTCCTGCTCTACCATTTACTAGCTGGGCAATTAACATTAAAATTTTATCATCTGCAAAATGGAGATATTAAAGGTATCTCTTTCAAAAATGATGTTTTGAAGAAAAAAAATGAAGTAATACATATAAAACATGTAAGAGTAAGCACCAGGTAGCGGTTTGTTGTTGCTGCCTTCATTGTTATTGCTTGGATCCGGGAGCTGATTGTTTGAAGATCAGCACAGAGTAGTTGTTTCCTGGGTGATGTTTCTATTCTCTACTCAATAGTTTATTTATTCTTTAGGGATTGTCTGTCCCCTCTGGAGTCTACTAACAATATTTTATGATGCCAATTTGGGAGAGCTTTACGACTGTGCTGTTTCTCTATTAAGGGCTAATTTATATCTTTAATTTTTAAAAGCCATTATGCTAGAAACAGAAAATGCACACAGCCTGAAGGCATGAACATGTGAATGAATGTAGGTTATCCTGCAGAATAGCAGGGTGTTATAGTGCGGGGGTATCACATGGCTTTGAATTTTGAAATAACTTTGCATTTACTAGGGTGGGCTTACCCTCCAGATATAATACAGAAAACTCAGCAACCCCAGGCCTCCAGAGTCTTGCCTTCTAATTTCTTACCACTGAAGGCGAAAAACATCTAAAAAGGTAAATAACTGCTTCTCAATTGGAAATGAATCCAAATACCATCAAGGGAGTTGGTGTCCAGTGTACAAATTTTACCAATGTCATGACCTAGTCAGGACGGGAAAGGTGGCTGTTTCTGATTACTTTTAGAGGGAGTTTATAAATGTCTCTCTAAATTCCTGTTTTTTGTAGCAGATGATTTTACCTTGAGAGAGAGAGACAGAAAGCAAAAAGGTAAACAGAGGCAAAGTTTGTGGCTTACTTCTTTAATCTGTGGCTCTATTGCTCTTTTTCTACCTCCTACTCTTGCTACCTGAAACAAGGTGAAGGGAAGAGTGGTGAATGAGAGAGCTATGTGGAGGAAAGGGAAGGAAGCGGTGGTTGGGCAGGCGTCTGGCCTGCCTCATGTTGCAGCTCCTCATCT
>CAUYSK010116431.1:0-15495 GCA_963575035.1 Avahi laniger | reverse complement strand
AAAAAAAAAAACAAAAAAAAACAAAAGATGTATAGCTCTTTAGCCATTCTTACTTCCTTGAGAATTCTTTAACAATTCTATTTTCCTGAATTATCTTAATTAAATAACAATAATACCATTAGTTTTAGTCCTCATGGAGGGGCATAATGGAGAGATGGAAAGAAAAATAGATTTGAATTAAAGTTTTAGATAACCCCAAATGCGTTGCTTCCTTTAATTCAAGAGCGCCATTGGTGGTTATTGAATAGAGAACTATTGAATAGAGAAGGGCATGGTTATTTAGCTCCTTTATTTTTAAAATGAATGGGTCTTTTCTAAGCTTATCCTTCAGCCACTTCTCTCTCCTCAGTTTTCTGTTTATCTTTATAAACATGAGTTTTATGGATGTACTAGTAAATATGTACATATGTTCTTTTTCTTTGTACATAGAGAGCATATTGCATAGACTGTTTTTACACCATGCTTTTCTAACTGAATAGTATGTCTCAGAAATCTCTTGATATCAATATTGTATGGCATTCATGATCTGTTTTATAGCCACAGAGTCTTCTGTTACACAAATGGTACCATAGTTTATTTAACTAAACTAGTCTTATCTTGGATATTTACAGTGTTTTGCTTTTAACAGTGCTGCAGTGAAAAACCTAATACATATATCATTCCCACATGTGTGCGAATAAATCGGTAGGATAAATTCTTACAAGTGGAGTTACTGAGACAAAGGATATATTTGGCATTTTAGCAAATTATATTGCCTGTCTTTTTTCCTTCCTTGACTCACATTCCCTACCTTAAGTGTGAGATTCTTGTGTTTCTTTTCTGTTTTTTCTTTTTTTTTTTTTTTAACCAAAGAGTTGCTGACTTGCTTTTAATTAGTTTTAACCTGTAAGCTTTTACAAGTGTAATCAACCAGGCGAGGGTGGTAGAGGCTATTTCTCAACACTTCTCACAGAAACTGAGAGGTTTTTCTTTGGAGTAAAACAGTCTCTTCACTATTGACAAGGTTATTCCTGAGTTGCAGAAATTCTCCATGTTTTTCCCCTGTGTTCAATCTTGGCTGCCACAGTTAGAAAGTGCAAGAACACTTTTTCTTGCATCTGTAGTAGGAAACTTAGCAGCAGACAGTAACTACTCCAACTCTGTCAAATAGATGCACTCTTTGTATTTCTAATTCTTAAACTTTTCTCAGGTTTGGGGGCTCAATTTGTTGTTGGCTCCACACGTTTTCCCACCTGCAAAATTTTATGTGGCATTTCATGTCTACTGCCATCTCCTGTTTCATTTTCTTTGTAGGTTTTTACCTTTTTTTTTTTTTTTTTTGAGACAGAGTGTCACTCTGTTGCCTGGGCTAGAGCGCGATGGGGTCAGCCTAGCTCAGAGCAACCTGAAACTCCCAGACTCAAGCGATCCTTCTGCCTCAGCCTCCATAGTAGCTGGGACTACAGACATGCGCCACCATGCCTGGCTAATTTTTTCTATTTTTAGTTGTTTGGCTAATTTCTATCTATTTATAGTAGAGACGAAGTCTCGCTCTTGGCTCAGGCTAGTCTCGAACTCCTGAGCTCAAACAATCCTCCCACCTCGGCCTCCCAGAGTGCTAGGATTACAGGCGTGAGCCACCACGCCCGGCCTGGTTTTTACCTTTTAATGTATAGAATATTTAAAATACAAATACAACTCCATGTAGTTAGAGATCAAGTAACTGTATTTTTAAGAGTAGGTGGGTTCTGCTCATTTTGCACATGGTTTGGCTCAAATGTACATTTCTCTTTCCCATTTGACAGAAGTTGTGGGTCCCCTGTTTGCTCTCTCGCATTGTCACAGATTTCCTAAAGCCAAGGTGATTTTCATTTAGAAGGGCATCCACTTTATTTTATGAAGCACAATCAGTACAAATACCATATATATTCAGGTAATGGTGGTTTTTTATAACAAATTTGGAATTGTTCTTTATTTTAGAGTTTGTCAGTAATAATCAAGAGGAAATTCTAATTCTTCACTATCACATTATCAATGGAGTGATAAAAAGAATTTCTTTTTTTTGTTTTTGTTTTTGTTTTTTTTTGTTTTTTTTTTTTGAGACAGAGTCTCACTCTGTTTCCCGGGCTAGAGTGAGTGTCGTGGCGTCAGCCTAGCTCACAGCAACCTCAAACTCCTGGGCTCAAGCAATCCTACTGCCTCAGCCTCCGCAGTAGCTGGGACTACAGACATGTGCCACCATGCCCAGCTAATTTTTTCTACATAGATATTTAGTTGTCCAAATAACTTCTTTCTATTTTAGTAGAGATGGTGTCTTGCTCTTGCTCAGGCTGGTCTCGAACTCCTGACCTTGAGCAACCCACCCGCCTCGGCCTCCCAGAGTGCTAGGATTACAGGCGTGAGCCACCGCGCCCGGCCAAAAAGAATTTCTTTGGTGACCATAATATGTGTTTCATTGGTGAAAAACCAGAATTGCCATGAACAGTGGTGCAGTATTGAAGAGGGTGGCCTTTCTACAGATTGTCTCCTATGCAGAATCTAGATTAGAAGGCTGTTGTTTCACATTGCCTGATGCCAACATTAGAGCTTCAGGAATTGATGTGTTTGCTATAACTGCTCATGGTCCATTTCGACACTGGTTTCTAGGTCTTCAGTGAGGACCTATTAACTCCCTTGCCTTTTGTCATAGGATTTTGGCATTAGAGAAGCTAGGTGCTGTCTTCAATCAAGTAGCCTTTCCGCTACAGTACACACCCAGGAAATTTGTCATCCACCCTGAGAGTAACAACCTTATCATCATTGAAACGGACCACAATGCCTACACTGAGGCCACAAAAGCACAGAGAAAGCAGCAGATGGCAGAGGTAATGAGACTGACCTTCAAGGGTTCAGTTGGGAAATTGTATTGAAAGTTTAAATCCCCATAATTGCTGATTATATTCTTTGTTATTTTTAAAGATCTTTCAGGTCCTTTGAGCAAAATCCTTTACCAAGTACTTTGATTTAGAGGCTTTCTTGTGACCCAGGACTAATACACTGATCTTGGTTTATTCAGAATTCAGCTCCCTCTCTGAAACAGAGTTCTTTACTCCTTGAGCTTCCGAAATAGACTGTGTTATATGTTTCCTGGATTCAGGCCCAAAGGAGACAGCTTTCATGTTCCCACAACACCAGGTCTTTCCAGAAATCATTCCTCAGCAAAAACCAAATAGCCACAACCATATAGAACTGTATCCAGTCTGAAAGAGAGGAGACAAGTAGTCTTAGCAAGGGACATCAGATGGGTTAGGTAGAAAAATGGGGTTTTCATTTTCATGTTTCTCAAACCACTAGTGCAGTATTTGCCAAAGCCAATGTTCTTTTTGGCATTTTCTACTGATATGTAACTGGCAATATCTGGTTTTCCCTTTAGTGATCTTCCACTTCTTGTCTGTACACCTGTCCCTTTAATCTTCATTTTGGGAAGTCCTGGTTTTGGATGACAGAATTTGCTACTTTATATATCATGAACTCCCCCTGGAGTGTTCTTGCTACTTAATCCACTTCTCATCCAACGCCCACCTCTGAACTCAATTCTTTGCTGTTTGGGTTTAGGAGATGGTGGAAGCGGCAGGGGAGGATGAGCGGGAGCTGGCTGCAGAGATGGCAGCGGCATTCCTCAATGAAAATCTGCCTGAATCCATTTTTGGAGCTCCCAAGGCTGGCAGTGGGCAGTGGGCCTCTGTGATCCGGGTGATGAATCCCATTCAGGGGAATACACTGGACCTTGTCCAGCTGGAGCAGAATGAGGCAGCTTTTAGGTAAGCAACCCAAGACAATCCACGTTTTGGTGGACTGGGACAGGAGCTCTCTGGGTCTTGACTAATGTCCGACTCTTACTGTTTTCTCTGTATGTAGTGTGGCTGTGTGCAGGTTCTCCAACACTGGGGAAGACTGGTATGTGCTGGTGGGCGTGGCTAAGGACCTGATACTGAACCCCCGATCTGTGGCAGGGGGCTTTGTCTATACTTACAAGCTTGTGAACAATGGGGAAAAACTGGAGTTTTTGCACAAGGTAGGAATCAGTTGTTCTCCTGGATCTTAGGTCCGACAAATTCTCCCACTTTTGCTTGAGTTAGGGGTCAGATCTTCTGGGGACCAGCTCCTTGATTCTCATCCATCTCCTGGCAGCACATGGCATACACTGGGGCATTCATACTTCAGTGGTGCTCCAATGCCTGGGAATCCCACAGGAAGCCTTTGTGCTGACCACCCACAATGGCGAGATAGACGCACACGGAATCAATCACCCCTTGTTTATTGTCTTATTAAGAAGGCAGTAGTTCGTGACCAAAATTCAGCAGTTTAAAGAATTAATATTCTCTGGGAAGTTACTGTTCAATGAGTACACAGTTTCAGTTTGGGAAAGTTCTGGAGATGATGGTGGTGGTCGCACAATAGTAAATGTACTGTTGAATGTACTTAATGCCACTGAAGTGTATACTTAAAAATGATTAAAATGGTAAACTTGATATATATAGCCACAATTTTTAAAATAAAAAAAATTCTCTTCTCTATATAAATAGCACATGAATATGACTCCTACCCTAAAGCCCTTCCATAAGGGGTATACCTTTTAGGAAATAATTACTTCACAGACCCTTCTTTGTGTTAACATTTGTCTCCTTTACAACTGAGGTGTCACTTTCATTCCTTTCCCATCCCTTCACAAACGAGGCTTCACTGTTATTCCATGGTACCAGTTTAACCAAGCACAGGCTCTGGGCAGCATTCTTCAGGTACCAGGACTTCTTTTCACTTGTGGCATTGATCCACTTGCTGGGTGAAGTGGAGCACGTGGGACCTGTTTACCCAAAACCCTGTTTTGTGGCAGCTGCTGTACGTGAGGTTTATCACTTGCTGGCTGTCTTCCTGACGGGTCCTGTAGAAGAAGGCGTTTCTGGATGGAGGGGGTGGAACCGATACATGGCTCTGTGCTCTGATAGCTGCATCACCTGTTTTTCCTCTCACAGACGCCAGTGGAAGAGGTCCCCGCTGCCATTGCCCCATTCCAAGGGAGGGTGTTGATTGGTGTGGGAAAGCTTTTGCGTGTCTATGACTTGGGGAAGAAGAAGTTACTCCGAAAGTGTGAGAATAAGGTAAATGTGCTGACACTGGGGCTGGGATCCAGCTAATGGAACAGGAGAAGACATTGGTGTAGTGGTGGATGCTAATTTTTAAAATGATGTGTCTTTGTTGGGGCTGTGTTGTACTTTCCTATTTTCAGCTTCAGAATTAGGCCCTTGAGTCTTGAGAAGAGCAGGAGTAGAAGGATCTTGTTTCTTGACTTCTTCAAACCAAGAATCAGCTTTCTGTCCTGCTTGTTTCTTTAAGCTCTTTTCCCTACCTTCTAGGAATCTATTGCTCACTGCAGTTCTACAGACCCGCATGTGTCATGGGCAGGGAAAGCTACACTTTCTGTGGGTTCTGAACTCCAGAGTTACACCCGTTGTTGTCCTTGTTTTCCCAGCATATTGCCAATTATATCTCTGGGATCCAGACTATTGGGCACAGGGTAATCGTGTCTGACGTCCAAGAAAGTTTCATCTGGGTTCGCTACAAGCGGAATGAGAACCAGCTCATCATCTTTGCCGATGACACCTACCCCCGATGGGTCACTACAGCTAGCCTCCTTGACTACGACACTGTGGCTGGGGCAGACAAGTTCGGCAACATATGCGTGGTGAGTGGATGTTCACTTGGGTTACAGGGATGTGTGGGAAAGCTGGGCAGTTTATTATTTTGGGTAAAGCCAAGGACCCAGGATTATGATCCCTAATATGGGAACTAAAAGTGGGTATAAAATTCAATCTTACTAAAGCTAACTCTTTATAAAAAATACACTCTTCCAGCCTTCTTGATTTTCCTCTTTGTTTACCTCCCTCTTCCTTATGGAACATGATTTAATAATAGGTTTAGTGTGAACTGATGCCTAATACTTATTTTCATGTCATGCTAGAACTTTGGCTTATCTTTTTAAGCCCAGCCTGACTTCTCTTGTCTATGTTCTGTGATTTTGTTTTTGCTATTAAACCCTTGCTCAGGAGTTGATTTTCTTGAGTTTCTCACTCCTCAAACACAGCTCCTACCCACCAGAACAGTCAGGAGACTTGGGCTCAGGCCTTTGCCTAAGTGCCCCTAGACTTGCTTGCAGGGACCTGGGGCAAACATGTTGCTTGGTGACTTAGGTGAGCAGGTGCAGGACCCAGCGCTGTGATTTGTGTTGCTTCCTTGTAGGTGAGGCTCCCACCTAACACCAACGACGAAGTGGATGAGGATCCCACAGGAAACAAAGCCCTGTGGGACCGAGGCTTGCTCAACGGGGCCTCCCAGAAGGTAAGATTGCAGAGAGGGCCCAGGGGAGGCACTGCTTAGTAACTTTCCTATTGCCCTCACTGAAGAAACAGTTTTTAGTGAGTTATCCCCAGTACAGACTGCCTGGTGCTCCCCCATGCATGGTCCTTTCTTCTTACAGATCCCTGTGCTGATGATGCATAGCCTGTGATGGATAAATGCTGGGTTTGACATCAAGTGACTAAATCCCTATCCGTTTTTGTGACTCTGTAAAGTAGAAATTTTTCTGAGACATTTATCAGTCAGTATAAAAATCTTTTTGGAGAGTAGCGAGTTCCTTAGACAAGTTGATTATAAGGTTCCTTCCCAGTACTAAGCAGCTCTTGTCTGAGGTGTGTCCTGGGCACTATTCCTCTGCTATAGCCATGGACTTCTTTAATAGAGCATCTGCGGACTTGTGAAAACAACTGTTCTAGAGGGGCAAGCCTAGTGATTGCTGGGTTTTTTAATAGTTTTCTGTGGTTTTATTTTTTTATTGCAAACTTGATAATTTAACAAAAAGGTTTTAGGTTATAATTGTTTATGAGAAATGATCTGACTTCAGCATGTTTGTGAGGCATTAAACATTAAATGATGACAGAATTTTAAGTATTTTTAGATTTTAGTAATTTTTGGATTTTAATTGATGGTGAAATGTCCCTTTGGGGCACTGCTTGCTCTTGGGAGTCCAGAACAGGCTTCCAAAGGCACACATAGTTACTAGTCTGTTTTTGACTTGCAGGCAGAGGTGATCATGAACTACCATGTTGGGGAGACAGTGCTGTCATTACAGAAGACCACGTTGATCCCTGGAGGCTCCGAGTCACTTGTATATACCACCTTGTCAGGAGGAATTGGCATCCTTGTCCCGTTCACATCCCATGAGGTGAGTGCTCACACATTGCTCTGGCCTTGGCTTTCCTGAGGTTGTTTCTTAGTGCTGAATCTGCCTGAGAGGGCAAATCCCTTTGTCCTCACTTGTAACTCGGAGTGTTCTGGAAATTATAAGGTAACTAAAGTACCTGGAGTGATAGGAATTCTGATTTTCCTCCCTGGGGAAGACCATTTGTTTTTATGCTGTCCTAGGGTTTTGTTCAGTTGTGATGTGGGTATAAGGTTAGCCTGAGCCTAAAGCCCCAGAGCCGAATTCCACAGACTAGGAAAGATGGAATGATGTTTTTTGGGGCACAAGTTGCCTCATGGAATCAACTCTAGTGTTGGCCAAGTTTGGTATGTTTCATTCCAGCCAAGGAAGCTGCGTTCAGGAATCTAACCTCACGTACCACTCTTTACATATGTCATTCTCTCTTATACTACAAATACAGTGAAGTCTCCCTTTGGGTTTTAACTCTCCTTGTAGCAGAAAAACCTGTGATCATCAGAAGAGTAAATAGACATTCACCATTTGTTTGGGTGGTAGAGATCAGAGGCTTGTCTGTTCATGGTGCTTGTGAAACCACAGCCTAGTAGTTGAAATCACTTTTTTCTCAGTGACAGATTCTTTGTTTCTATCACTAGGACCATGACTTCTTCCAACATGTGGAAATGCATCTGAGATCTGAGCATCCCCCTCTCTGTGGGCGGGACCACCTCAGCTTTCGTTCCTATTATTTCCCTGTTAAGGTAGGTTGAGGGAATCTGGGTTGGGAAGGAAGATCCCAATCATCTGGTCTTTTCTCTGGGCCTCCGTCTGAGAAAAGAGTGGAGCAGTCCTGAGTGAAGGAACAGCAAGGGAGTGGATTGATGGAAGCAGTACTGGGGGGTATGGTCAGTGATACTTAATGTTCAGAGTCCTCTTCCCTCCAGGCAGACCACAGCCAGAGAAAAAGCTTCACCAGTTCTGCCAACCTGAACTCTCAATACTCTAGGGGTCAACTTGGAATAGTATTCCTGGCTCTACAAATGGGATTCTGGGGGAGAATAAAAAGCTTTCACTACAGTTTTTGTTCTTATTTTGCACCATTTTCTTTTCCTTCTTCTGTTCTCCATGTCTTAGAATGTGATTGATGGAGACCTCTGTGAGCAGTTCAACTCCATGGAGCCCAATAAACAAAAGAATGTCTCTGAAGAACTAGACCGAACCCCACCCGAGGTATCCAAGAAGCTTGAAGATATCCGGACCCGTTACGCATTCTGAGTCCTCCCTTTACGCCTTCTGAGTCCCCCCTTTACCTGTGGGGCTCGCCAGAGACTGTTTTGTTTCCCCCACCACCATCACCACCACCTGGCTTCTGCCATATGGCAGAAGAAGTGCGACTGGATAATTAAGACTTTGCAATATGAAAGCCAGTAGCTCTTTCCCCTCACCGCGAAATGACTGGTTTCCCCTAAAATTGACACTGAGATTTGCTACACTTCTCCCCACCTAGTGTGTGATATATCACCCCAGGTTCCAGTGTGGTACACGATGTGCCCTGTTCCCCACAGCTGTCCCTGCATTGGTATTTCTGGCTCTTGTCTACTTTTGTACACGCCCTTAATTTTTAACTGTTTTTCCTGTAAATAGAGTTTTGTATAATGTTATCTCTGCGGGAGGGAGAGAGGCAAGCTAAGGTGGCACCAGGTTGGATAGATTATAACTCCTGAGTTCTACCACTCTGGAACCTAACCAGAAATATAAACCTAGTTTTTAAGGTGGCAGACATCCACGTGTCTTTTTCTGGGGACGAGAATTCAGGTGAGAGATTTGAGCCCGAGTTGGACCAAGGGGAAATGAGTATACTCCTCCTTTCCAGGCATCTACCTGGGCTTCTGGCAGCCTGTGGCCTCCAACTCCCAGCTCTGTGATTATTTCTTCGGCTTTTCCTGGTTCTTCATGCTCTGCTGATGAAACTTAGGCTCAATAGCCATGTGGACATCCACCCCTCTTCCCATTGGATACTGATGAAGGGTGGCTGATTTTTCTTCCTGTTTTAGCATCTTTCTACTCTGAGATCTTGGAATGAGGGGTTTAGCATGCATTCCAATTTAACAGATGGGTCTATAATTCCTCAGAAGATCTTTGGTGCCATGACTACTAGGAAGGGTCAGTAAGTACAGAACCCGGATACTCAGCTGCCCCTGGGACGGTCAGTATATATGGTCCCTGTTTAAGGGGGAAGCAGCTGACTCTGCAACACACATCTCAGGTGGGTTTCTGAGGGCCTTTGGGATGTAAGGAGGGAGCGCTGAGAGCCTGTCAGCCATAAGTGGCCCAGTTTCAGAAGCGTTCCAGCCCACACCTGGGAATTCCTGCTCTTGCTTCGCTGTGTGGAAAACCCTAATCTTCCAGGCACGCCTTCAGTCACATTGAACCTGGAGAAGCCTGAGCTCACTGCTCTTCTCAGTACTTCACAAAGAAAAGCCTTTCGTCTGCATGTGCTTAGCCACCTAAATGAAGCAGATTCTCAATGGCTAGCACTGGGTGCGAATCAGGTGTGGTAGTAATTAGACACAGTCTGACTCTGATCAGCCCAGAGAGGAGGGTTCTTTCCCTTGAAACCGAGTATCTCTTTAGTCATGACTTGGTTTTAGATCAGTCAGTAGCCACCCAGGTTATGCCAGGAGTTGAATCCTTAAATAACATGTTTTTTTTTTTTTTTCCCTCACTGAGCTCATGGATTTGCATTTGGAAAGCCTGATTTCAGGGCTCATTTTGTCCTGTGGCCCTAAATCCATTTGTCTGGTGTTGACATTTAGTAGTCTGAGAAACTCAACATAAATATTTTGAGCAACGGCTCCCTATTCCTGTCCTCTCCCAACTCAAGTTAGACTGAAATACATGTTCTTCCTATAGTAGTAGGGGGTTACGTAAGAAAGAAAAACTTGCTGCGACTGGGTTTCCTCTGCAAGTCCATCCATCAGTTTGCTTGTTCTCCGTAAGAGGAAGGGCTCTGGCAAGCGCCGGAGTGCCAGAGCAGGAAATGAGGCTTGAATATGCTGAGAGGCGGAATTTTGTCTTGTTCGTAGATGTTGCTTCAGGCCCTACAAAAGGTGATTAAGAACTTTCAGTGATTGGATGTGGCTCCACAGCTACACAGCTGTGTAGCTGTTAAGGGCACCTAGTTGACGTCTGTGGTTTGCTTGAGCAGCCAGGTAAACAGGGAGCTCTCCAACCTTGCAGGACACAGCGAGGCTGCTGCGGAACTTGGGAGCATGTGAAGACACAGAGGCCTGCCCTGGCTGTTGGGTTTGCTCTCAACCTGCCCCTTTGTCAAGCCCCCGTGACTTGGATCTAAGGACTGAAACGTTTTCAGCTGTCTCAGCTTTCCCTTGACCTTAAGGACAGAGGTTCTGCAGATGTTATTTCCTTTGGAAGATCCTTGCCAAGAATAGCATTCCTTTGGGGGAGGGGGTTCAAGTTGGACTGCAGATGGAATGTTGCTTTTCTAGGTTAGTGTCAGCTATTGCAAGAAGGCTGCCTGGGCTGGGGAAGGCTCCTTGGGGGTTCGCTGGTCTCCAGGATTCAGACTGCTCCCAGGACTGCAGCTTTTCTTGAGCTCACTAGAGGGAAGCCAGAAATGTTGAGGCATTCTTCCGATGGGATTGGCCTGGCTTTCACTTTTTTTGTTGTTTAGAGACAGAGTGTCTCTCTGTCACCCAGGCTAGAGTACAATGGTGCAATCATAGCTCACTGTAACCTCTTAACTCCTGGGCTCAGGCACCTTCCCACCTCAGCCTCCTGAGTAGCTGGGACTATAAGCACAGGCTGCCACACCCGGCCTAAATTCTGTTTTCAGCTCAAAATAGGAATGACATGTTTGAGTCATCCACTTGCTCATTTGCATATGGAATATTGTATATGAATATTTTATTACATGCTTAAAATTAATTTTTAAGGGCTATATCCAGAGCTCAGAAGAAACATTGCTGCTGCTAAAATCAAATTTTGTCCAAGAAAATAACAATGGAAGGGGGAAAACAGATGGCTCCTGTGGTATGTGGTAGGGACAGTAAAACACCTGCTTGGTCATGGTAGGTTTACATTTGGAGATCTGATGGCCCATCATGCCATGTGCCGGTGAAAATGAGGCAAACTGAAATCAGCATGTATAGGCTACACGCCAGTCCGAACCAGCACAACCAAGAGCTGTTCCTGTGGAAAGCTGTCATCAGGAGACATGCTAACCCACTAGAAGAGGCTGCTGAATTTATTTATTCCACAAGTGTTTATTGGATACCTGCTATGTGTCACCTCCTTCTAGGTCTGCTCTGCACCCAGAGGATGGAGGGGAGTTCTTATAACCTGGCAGTCTGTTCCTCTCAGGTTGGTAGCAAGGTGAGTCTGCCGGAGAGCCTGGCAGCAAGTCTCAGAAGAGCCTGAAGCCCATGTCTCTGGTTTCCTCAGATACAGCAGGCACAGCCTTGGGGCTTTTAGGAAAAATCAGAAGGTCCTAAGTCTGAAAAATGAGGTGAGGGGTGGTAGCAGAGGGGTTTAGGTCAGGAAATAGTAGAAACCATGTAATAGTGCTTATTAACCCCAAGCTAGACGGCAAAATCCTCTGCATTGTCAGAATAGACTTCCTGGTTTGTGCCCCTTAAGATTAAATCTCTGCTGGCAGCTGGATGAGGTGGCTTATGCCTGTAATCCCAGCACTTTGGGAGGTGAAGGCAGGAGGATTGCTTGAGACCAGGAGTTCAAGACCAACCTGGGCAACATAGCAAGACTCCATCTCTGCAAAAAATAAGTTAGCCAGATGTGGTGGCTTGCACCTGTAGTTCCAGCTACTGGAGAGGCTGAGGCAGGGGGATTGTTTGAGCCCAGCAGCTTGAGTTGGGGTGAGCTATGATTGTGCTGCTGCACTCCAACCTGGGTGACAGCCAGACCCTGTCTTTAAAAACAATAAACAAATGATATCTGCATTTCACAGTCTAGTGTTAATGATCGGTAGCTCTGATAGGGAATAAGAGAACATTGCTTCTTGTCAAAATGAAGCCAAAAAAAATTGTCAGAGACATCAAAGAAGGCCAGGCATGATGGCTCATTCCTGTAATCCCAGCAATTGGGGAGGCCAAGGTGGGAGGACTGCTTGAGGCCAGGAGTTCAAGACTGGCCTAAGCAACATAGCAAGACTCCATCTCTACAAAAAAAAATATTTGTGGGGCATGGTGTCATGCACCTGTAGTCCCAGCTAGTCAGGAGGCTGAGACAGAAGGGTTGCGGCTGCAGTGAGCTATAATCACGCCACTGCACTCTAGCTTCAGTGACAAAGTGAGCCCCTGTCTCTTAAAAAAAAAACAAAACAAAAAACCAAGTTTGGAAATTCCAGGATTCCAATTTTCGAAAAGGGGCTGGGAGAGCCCACCTGGAAGCTGGAGGGCCCTGTTCAGCACCTACCCCACCCCCACATCTAGCACCTTTGTCAGTACCCAGAGGAAGCCCACCTCAGTTACCACCTCACTGCCATCCAGAGCCTGGTCTTCCAGTTTTAATTCACAGGCACACCCAACAGAACTTGCCCACGTCTCTGACTGCAAACAAAATCTTAGAAGGAAAGGAGAGGTGCTTTTGATTTGGTCATTTGGGGAGAGTTTTCACAAGTTATTAATTTGGGGCCATGACTATATGCGTATGAGCTAGTGACATGTGACAGTCAAGAGAAGAATTAGTATTTACTGAGGGTTATTAGGGCCTAATGCTGTTATGAAGATATGCTGGGGTATCTGTTGCCTTTAGGGAGTTAATGCTGTAATGGTAGACAGGCAACTTTGCCACATAAAGCAGTCAGAAACAAGATTCTGCCAAATGCCAAGTGGGGGTGAAGTCCATGAAGAGAGCACTGCATGTGGAGTCAGATGACCTGGGTTCACTAACCTCTAAGCACAATCTCAGTTTCCTGGCTGTAAAATGGGAGAGTAAGATGGACGACCTGGGGTCATGGTAACAGGGAAGTGTGTTCACTGAGTGTGCAGGGGGCTGAGGAATTGTGGCCACCAAACTGGGTCTCTGGGCCCAGAAGACCTGAATATTGATGCTTTGAGAGACAGGGGCATCATTCCAAGCCAAAGGCCCCAGGGAGGGCACAGTGGGGTTTGTTCAAGCTTCTGTCAGGCCCCAGTGAGATCCTGTGGCTGTGCCCCCGTCACCTCCACCCCCTCTTCCCTCCCACGAGCTGCCCAACTGGTATGAATCAACGCCTTGGCAGGGCTCTAGAGCAGGGCCTTGCAGAGGGTATGGCCAGTGCAGCCACTGCCCAGGAGACCAAGGGTGGGGAGTTAGCTGGGACATTCCAGCGTGGGTGCTATTGTACTGCTGCAAGTCCAGTTGTGTCGATCCAATGGAGAAAGCATTTCTTGTGCTGGGCATTGGCATTCAGAATAAGGCATGCCAGCATGTCTAGGACAGTATTTCCCGAACTAGGTGTGGTGGGGTCCTAGCTGTTAATTAGGGGCCTCTTAATAGAGGATTCTGTGCTCACGTTCAGGGAAGCGCTGCAAACTGTCCTCTTGGATAGTTCAAGACTTTGAACTCAGTTCTCCCTCCTCCTGTACCTCCACCTGCCTGGGGAGGGTTGGCCCACCCCAGCTACTCTAAGTACAATCTAGAGGAATCTGGTAGAGATTACGGAGCTGCCTCTGCAGGTGCCCGCAGAGCTCTGCCGGGCAGGGCTGTTCCCAGCTCAGTCACTCTCATGCAGGTACAGGGAGGATGTCCGTGGGGACAGGACTGAGGGAAAGGCCTCTCCTCTGCTGTCTCAGAAACTCCCACAAGTGTGGTGTCTGGACAGGCCCAAGTCGCATGGGAAAAGCCCAGGCTCTGGGGTCGGACCTGCTGGGGTTGCTTGGGTAAGTGTTCACCTCTCGGAGCTCATGTCCCCCATGTAGACTGTAGGCTGGGTAATTCATCGGTCCTCAGCGGCAACCGTGTGTATCAGAGAAAGGCCTTGTCTCCCTCTAATGGCCCCCACCCCATATACACACACACAGACTGCAGTCACCACCACAGCATCCGCTTTTTTTTTTAAGAGACAAGGTCTCGTTCTGTCGCCCAGGCTGGAGTGCAGTGGCATGATCATGGCTTACTGCAGCCTCGAACTCCTGGACTCAAGTGATCCTCCCTCCTCAGCCTCCCAAGTCGCTGGGACCACAGGCAGGTACCACCAGGCCTGTCTCCACATCACTCAGTTTTATTTTTGCGAGAAGAGGTTTTTGTCAGGGTCTGTGTGTTCTGGAGAGGAGCTGGGGCAGCCCCTTCAAACAGTGCAAGCTGCTTGGGAACCAGGGGCTGGGGTTCTGGGCACTCCTGCACTGTCGGTCAGTCGGAACAGTCCCCTAGCTGGTCCCCTGCCTTTGAGGCTCTTTCCTACTCCTCACCACTCCCAGGCAGGCTCGGGCCACGTGGCCCTGTCCCGCCCTTGCTGGCTCCAGGCCCTGACTTGGAACCGCAGTGGCTTGCTTTCCCCGCCCTTCTCATCAGAGGGGAAGCCTGCATTGTGGGCTGGGGACAGCCACAGCCTCTCCCACCTGGCACCCACTGCCCGCAGCCCCTAGGCACACGCTCCGGACCCTGGAGCCCCTTAAAGCCACCAGCAAACTGTAGAAGACTGTCCTGGCACGTGAACAGGTAAGAAGGCCATGAGTTTTCTCTCACATGGCTTGCTTTCCTCTGCCTCTGATGGCCTGGCTTCCCCACCCCGATTTCACTGCTGCTTCACTGATCACAGCAAGAGGGACTCAAGCTAGACTTGATGTCGACAGTCCCAGCCAAGAAGCTCTGAAGTATGTCTCCGATAAATGGTGTGAATGGTCTGGTCTGGGTTTCGTTTTTTAACTTTTGCCTTCATCAGCCCTGCAGGAAACAGCAGATCCACATAACCATAAAACAAATCACTTCTCTCTGTGTGCCCTGCTGAGTTTCATCAATTGACAACTGGTTGTCATGCGTCACGGGGATTGCACCGCTGTGTACTGCTGGAGTTCTTTAGACCTTCATGTGCCGTGTGCATGAACTATTACTTGCATGAATTACTTTATCAAAAATTAATTGGTTTAAAGTTCTTCAAAGGAAAGGAAAAAAATCAATAGCTTAGGTAAGTTTTTGTCATTCAGATGTATTTCTGAAATTAAAATGAAGTGTTCTGCTTTTACACTTTGTTTTTATTTTATCTATCTGTCTGTCTATCTATTTTAGAGACAGGGTCTCTCTCTGTTGCCCAGGCTAGAGTG
>CAUYSK010116430.1:0-13506 GCA_963575035.1 Avahi laniger | reverse complement strand
TTAACTCCAAGGTTTTGGCCTTGATGATAGGACCATTTACTGAGATGAGAAATATTGGGAAAATGGGTGTATGTGTGTGGGCGGCGGGGGGTGGTAATCAAACCTGTGGTTTTCAACATTTTGAGTTTGAAACACCTGACTTCCAAGGGAAGATGGCAAGTAAACAATTGGATAGTGAGCCAGGTATTCAGGGGAGACAATGGGGCTGGATATATACATTCTGGATCATGAGCATATAGATGGTAATGTAAAGCCATTAGACTGGATGAGAACACTTAGGAAGTGATTGGGGGAAAAAGAGCTCTGAGGAACCTACGCTGGAATACTCCAACAGAGATTATGAAGAGGATCTAGCAAAGGGGGGCCTCCAGGAGAACAAACAGTGAGGTAGGAGGAAACCAGAAGAATGACTCCTAGAAGAGAAATGAAGAAAGTGTTTTGAGGAGAAAGTAATCAAATGTGTCAATGTTGCTGAGAGGTCAAATAAGATGAGGACTGAAAATTGCCCACTGGATGTGGTAACATAGGGATCAATGATGACCTTGACAAGAGTAGGGTATAAAAGCCTTGGTAGAATGGGCTTGAGAGAGAATGGGGAGTAGAGCAGACACTGGCAGTACAGATGTCATGGTAAAGTTTTGCTGTAAAGAAAAACAGATACAGTAGAGTAGCTGAAGGCAGATGAGAACAAAAACAAAGGCTTTTTTTTCAAGATGTCACCAGCACATATTTGGTAGTGATTTAGTACAGCAAAGAAATGTAAATTATGGAGGTGAAAAGCAATAATTATAGTTCTTCTGTTGGTGAGAATAGAATTGATTTTACAAGTAGAGGGGTTGACCTTAGACGAATCTGCCAACAATATATTCATAAATACAGAAGGTAAGGCAGAGTATGAAGGCTGGCAGAATGCTAAATGTGGGGATGGGAAAATGAGGAAATCCTCTTCTGGGTGGTTTTATTTTCTCATTTATATAAGCAGGGTCATCAGCAGAGGGTGAAGAAGGAATATTAATGATTTGGTGAGAGAACTTAAGAAAAGAGAGCTGAAGAGTAAGTAAATGAAGATTAACTGTATTTACCCCATGGAGTCATGACAATTATATGTCAGTGCAGGGACTTCTTAGAAAAAGTTTAATGCTCAAATATTATTGCTGACTGGAATAAAAAAAATGTACACTGCAAATATATTTAGAGAAATGTAATGGCTATCACTTACAAACATCAATAACTTAAAAAGACTAGAGCTGAGTTTAAGCAAATCATACTTGACAAAAGAAACTTTTGAAAAAGAGCCTAAGTTCTAAAATTGTGACTGGCTCTTCCTTATAAATACAATTTAGTTAATTCTTCAATGCAGTGATAGCCCCAAAATTTCTCAAGGACTACTCACATTAACAGATCCCTAACCCCTTCTTATATTAACATTCAGTGCCAAAAAAAAGGAAGTATACTTATTTTCCATTAAAGAATTTTAATTTCAGAACCTGTTATCAGTATTGAAATTGTGTCCTTTTCATGCACAGATAACTAGAATACCTACCCTTACTAGATTGTTGTGTGGATTACAAAGCACGTGCAAAGTGCTTGGGGTAGTGGTTAGCACAGAGTAAACAATCCACAAATGGTAGCCGCAATATTAGCAGTAGTATTGCTATTAGTAGTATTGATAACACTAATTTTAATTACAAGCTTGCCATTTTTCTTAACTCTCACTGGAGGTGAGGTCCTAATTAACCTGGCAAATTCATATATTGGTGACAAAGAAATGTTTAAAGAAAGAAACATGACACTATAGCTCAAGGAATTCAAACTAACATTAGCTCTAAATATTAGGTTTATCCAGTACATTTAAAAAGTATATACAGATGCTTCTCGACTTACAACAGGGTTATATTCCCATAAACCCACTGTAAATTGAAAATGTCGCTAAGCTGAAAATGCATTTAATACACCTACCTTGCCAAGTATCATGGCAGCCAAGTCTACCTTAAACATGCTCAACACTTACATTAGCCTACAGTTGGGCAAAACCATCTGGCAACACAAAGTACTAGTTTTTTACCCTGGTGACTGCATGGCTGACTGGGAGTTGTGGCCTACTGCTGCTGCCCAACATCACGAGTACCCTTACTGCTTTCCACTGAATACACAGGGCTTTTGTATCATTACAAAGTTGAAAATCATAAATTGAACCATCACAAGTCAGGGACTATCTGTATTACAAACATAAATGACTTATAGCTAGGTTTTGGATTTTTTTCCCTCTATAATACTGTTGAATACACATTACGATTTTGTCCAGCAGTGTAATATTTAAAAAATGCATCATGAATTATGATAAAAATGTTCAACTTAGGAGTTTCTGGAGGTAAAATTCACAAAGTGTGAGAGTCCTCTTAGAGTTTTTAACTCTGACACTTGTCCACACCCAGCCTACAGCAATTTGTCAATGACAGTTTAGGCATTAGAATTTGTGGGCCTTCTGCTCTGGTAAATTGTGATTCTATTTGCCAGTTTTTCTCACCAATTTTGGGGACAGTGGTTTGCCCTGTGACCTCACAGATCTAAAAAGAGTTGTTGGTTTTTCAGTTTGTTCAGCTTTTACTTGTTAGGACACAGCTGTGACTTCTAAGCTCCTTACATGCTGGACCAGAAACTAGAGATCTATCACTTTTTATCATTGTCTTTGTGAAGATTTTAACTATCTTTTGTTAGATTTATTGCAAGGTACTTTATAACTTATTTCTTAGTGTTGTAAATGACATCCTCTTTAAAATTATATTTTCCAACTCTTTGTGTCTGAACTATTGGAAAACAATTGAATCCCTGTCTTTTCTTATGTGAACAATCATATAAATGACTACATGGATGGAACGTGTAGTAGGCTGAATAATGTTCCCCCAAATACATCCATGTCCTAATCCCCAAAACCTATGAATATGTTACCTTAAGGGACAAAACGAATTTTGCACATGTAAACAAAATTAAGGATTTTGAGATAGGGAGATTTTCCTGGATTATCCAAGTTAGTCCAGTGTAATCACAAGGGTCCTTATAAGAGGAAGGAAGGAAAGTCAGAGAAGACATTGTGAAAATAGAAGCAGAGGTTGAAATGATGTGCTTTGAAGATGAAAGTAGAAGCCACAAGTCAAGGAATACAGGCAGCCTCTAGGAGCAATAAGATTCTCCCCTATAGCTTCCAAAAGGAACAGAGCTCTGCCTACAGCTTGATTTTAACCCCGTAAGAATAGTTTTCGACTTCTGACCTCCAAAACTGTAAAAGATATATTTGTGGTTTTTTTAAGCCAAAAAAGGAGTTCAATTTTTAAAATCTTGTAACTACTATAATTCAGTTTCAGACTGTCTTACCAAAACAAATGATTTAATGTAAGTGAACAGATAAAATGATTTATGAGAGATTCAATCAACGTGCATTAACTCTGAGCGAAGTCAGGTAGAGGCTTGATAACTATCTGAGTTCCCCAGGAATTCTCAAAAGCAACACAGCAGGATCAGTTGGAGAGAAATGACAGAGACCAGTCAATGGACACCTCTGTCAGCCCCTGTATTCTCATTATTTCTTACCCTAGCTTTTTCTTGTATTTTGTAGGGACTCCTGACCTAAAATATTCTAGTTTTAGTACTCTTCTGGAAAGTGTGTTATAAGTTGTCTAAAAATAGCTTATTAACTAAAACAGCACAGGAACATTTGAAACAAAGAGGACTAAGATATACTTTCAAAAGTCAAATTCTTATTTCTAACAAAAATATATATACTCTTAATGGTTAAAAAGTTATACTCCAACTTCAAAATAACTTTTTTTAAAGACTAAGAAAATGTCTGCGATGCTATCTTTGTACACTTCAGTAATTTCTTCTATATCCATCACATTCTAAAATGTTGAGTTCCTAGCTTCGAATAGATGTTGCCTAATCAAAGAACAATACTTGGTCTGTACTCTTTAGGCTGGGGTAGGTGGGGAAGCTTTAATTACAATGGCAGCGGCTACCAGCTCAGGTGCAAAGGGGAAGGAGGGATACAGGGAGGCTGGCTGAAGGTCACTGGCTCACGGACACAGGCCCTAGACTGGGGGAAGAACTGGGGAAAACGCCCGGTGGCACCGTCCCGGGTTGTGGGAGGCGGGCCCAGGGCTGTCGCCGCTCCTTGCCCCGCGGAGGTCGGCTAAGAACAGGGCGGGGCGGCCACTCACTCACCTGGTTGGTTACCTGAAACGGAAGCAGAAAATATCATTTAGGGAAAGATTTTCTTGCTCCAGAGTCCCGCTGCCCCTTCTTTTTCCAGGCCGGGACTTACCTGAGACTTAGCATCCAACAGCGGCTCGCGAGGCCCCTCCATGGCAAGCGTCCAGGGCACACACCGCGGACTCAAGCGGACGCTCCTCACGACACTTCCGCTTCCACTTCCTGCGCCTGGCGGCCTGGCGCACGCGGAGGTAGGGGGCGCCGGAAACAAGCACCTTTGTGTAACCTATCTTTTGTCCAATTAAACATCAGTTTTAAGCAGTTGCTGAGCAACAGGAAAGTATTACAGGAGAAAAGGCCGAAGACTTGGGAAATACTTTGTGAAATGAAGTACTAATTAAATGTAGGATGCCGCGTCCCCCATCTAAAGCCATAGATGTGGGCTCTTCCAGTCTGGAGCCCCCAGCGTCTCTTGTGCGCGAGCGCAATCTTGGGGCTGCGCGATTAATTGATCCTAAGCAAATTCGAAAGCAGCTGGACCGCGACACCCCCTCCTCATGGAAGTTTGTCCTGCGAGAGAAATTCCTGTGGGGGCGACAGTTATAGGATGAGTTTCCGTCTCTTGGTTTTACTTCAGTGGCCTATCTGGGTGCGGGGAGAATGCTTTTCTGTGTCCCCGCTGTCACTGTCCTACACCAACCCTCAACGTAACTGCAGCAATACCCTCCCAACTGGTTTTCCCACTTCTCTTCTTGTTAGGTTTGTTCTGGGTGGGAACCCGAAAAAGATCACAAAGCCTGTAAAATAAAAGCCGCAGGAGTCTGGAAAGTCCGAGGTCATAAATTTTACTTCGACTACAGACAGTTGTAACAACGCTGGCGTTTATTTTTTTCCCTGATAAGGATTAAGCTTATTCCTCCCTCTCTCTCCTGATAAGGACTGAAGCTATCCCCTCCCCTATCTCTTCATACGTTACTGACTACCCCCCAACCGCGGAAAAACCCTCTATAAAACCCAAGATTTTTCTCTCCCTCGGGGTGGAAGCTTTTTCCGCCTCCACGCATCTGCACCCAGATGCTCAAAATAAACAGCGTTTTGCTACCCCTGAGGCTTCCTGTGTCTCTCCTCTCCACTCTGGACCTAACACTCCTATTCACCTCAAATCCATTCTACACAAATTATCCAGAGTGATATTTTTCCAGCCAACTTTTTCTTTTGAAAAACTGGAAGATTTTTTCAGAAAAGTTGTAAAAATAGTTCAATGAACATCCGTATACCCTTCATCTAGATTCGCCAACTGTTAACAGTTTACATATTGGCTTTTTCTCTGCTTACATACATAGTAATTATGATACTTCACCCCAAATACTTGAGCATGTATCTCCTAAAAACAAGAGCATTCTCTTAAGTAACCACAATACAACTTCATACTCAGGAAATTTAACATCGGTGAGATGCTATTATCTAATAAATAGGCCAAATTAAAATTTCCCCAGTTGTTTCAACAATATTCTTTAAAATTATTCCCTACCCCATCCACGACCAGAATCTAATCAAAGATCTTCCTCAATTTAGTGATCATAACTCTTTAGTTTCCTCTAACCTAGAACTGCACTGGTAAAGTATTGGCAGGGCTGTGCTCCTCACTGGAAATTCCAGGGGAGAATCTGCTTTCAGGTTCATTCAGGTTGTTAGCAGAACTCAGTTCTATGCAGCTCCCGTTTTCTGGCTGGCTTTTAGATGGGGATGCTCAGCTTTTAAAGGCCATCAGCACTTCGTGGCTGTGGCCCGCTCCCTCCATCTTCAAACCCAGCAATGACAGGTTAAGTCCTCCTCACACTTCAAATTGCTCTGATCTCTCCTGCATCACCTCTTCTTTGCCTTCTTTTGCCACATCTCTCTGACTCCAGCCTGGGAAAGTTCTCTGTTTATAAGGGCTCAAATGACTATTAGATTAGGCATACCCAAATAACTCAGAATAACCTCGCTGCCTTAAGGTACAGAATTTTAATCACATCTGCCAAGTTCCTTCACAGCTGTACCTTGAATAAAAGGGGATGAAAATCTTTGGAGACGAGCATCTTTAGAATTCTGCTTACTGAAAACACTGCTCACAGGATTCTTGGAGAATGACATTAGTAAATGTATGTTAAGCACCTAAAACTGTCCCTGGCATGTAGGACTCAGAATCTAGGCAAAAAAAAAAAGGAAAAAAAAAAAAGCCACTGGCTCAAGATCATTGGACCTGGTTAAATGTACTAATTATTATAGCTTGGGAACATAGTCCTTGAATGAATCAGATAATTTCTTTCTTGTGAATGTCTGATGAAAAGATAGAACACTGCTATGCATTGGTTGGTCAGTGCATCAGTTCAATTTGTCAGGAAATCTTTTTCTTTAGCTCTTGGTGCCATCAGATTATGCTCCGTGGTGGCTGGGGATGAACACACACACACACACACACACGCGCACACACACACACACACACACACCCCTAACTTTGTAAAAATGCTTCAAAAAGGTAAAAAGATAAATATATTTTAAAAGTTCATTTTTGTTATTTCTCTGTATTTTTCATGCATTCCTTTTAAAACTGCTTATTCTTCCTATTATTCAACGTGAATGACCCTTTCCAAAAATCTATCAATATAATTTGGGGAAAGTAAAATGTTAGTAATGTTTGGGGAAATCTCTGCCAATTGTTACTCTTGTTTTTGTGCTTCTCATGCTCCAGCAACAGATATTTTTAAGACCTCCGTCATACAAGAGATGAGAACTAACACAAACTTCACATTTGAAAAATATAGATTTTATGAGTAGAGTCAAGAAATGTGCTAACATTAAAAATACATGGGTATAACTTTTGTTTGATTTATATTTATTTTTATAAAATGACATATAAGTAGAACATATAAATCAGAAAACTTTTGGAACTCTTACAATAAACCTAGTACTGTCATATGCATGGGAGGAGGACCACAGAACTGTGGCATGAACTCTGATCCCAGGAGGGTTATAGAGTAATGGAGAAAACAAAATTGACACACATGAAGCATGTAATACTTTGATTTAAACATATATTTTAGGGCTTTTGTGTACCAAGTGATATTCAGTCATTCCTTGATATATTTGATAGATTGGTTTCCAGGATCTGCACGTGTACCAAAATCCACACATACTTAAGTCCTGCAGTCAGTCCTGTGGAACCGAAGCATACGAAAAGTTGGCCCTCCCATGGGTTTTGCATCCCGGAATACTGTATCTTAGATCTGCATTTGGTTTAAAAAAATCCCACCCACATAGTTCAAACCTCTGTTGTTCAAGGGACAACTCTAATTTGAATTCAAGCTAACCTAAGCAAAATATTAATAGCATCAGCGATTGTCTCATAGGGGCAGCCTCTGAAATGGAGGGGTGGCATGAGCTGCAGGGTCAATAGAATAGTAAGATTTGAATAACAAAACTCCCCATTCTCCACTTCTCAGTTGTGGTATGGCCTTTTGCTTGTCTGTTGGCTCCATTTTCTTCAGTTTCTCCATATGTTGTTGGAGAGGAGTGTGTGTATATAGACATATGACCACTAGCATCTGTAGGGTCATTGCCTTCTAGCTCATGATCCAAGGGGAAAGAGGAAACTTCTCTTCCATCTTAATTCTCATAGAAAGACTTGGATTGACCTGCTTGGGTCATATGCCCACTCTTTGGACCAATACTGGGTCTAGTGCTTTACTATTTTTTCCCCATGTCCATAAGGGGTAGAATTGTGTGATTGGTGGGGTCACTAGCAACAAAAGGGGTGAAAAGATGTACCTTACAGGACATAGAGGTGAGGATAATGCAAGAAAACTTGGATGAAAAGATGCTAGGGAAACAAAAACAACAAATGTCCATTAACCATATTTACTATACAATATTATACTATACTGTACTATCCTATATAATCAATGGATGAGGTAGGCAAAATAATGGCCCTCCAAAGATGTCCACTTCCTATGGACATTCCCAGAATCTATGAATATGTCATGTTACTTGTCAAACTAACAGAGAGAGGCTTTCTAAAAGAAAGTGATATTTATATAAGCATTGGGCATTGAAGTGGGAATACTTTTGCCATAGTAACTATGTGTGTATTCAGGGAGATAAAGGAAGACACAGGTTTTTAAAGGAAAAAATAGGAGGATTATATAATTATTTTGAGATAATTACCCTTGCCTGCAAAGTTGATGCCAGTCAGAGGTTGCACAGGCAGTTGCTGGACAGAACTGTCCTTGCAGAAGTATTTTTTATATAAGGTTGTGATGGCCTTCATTCAAGGTTGTGGTTTTGGCAGTCTTTTGTGATAGCTTTTGTTATCAGACATTTATGCATAAAAGCCCTCTCTTCATGACCTTCCCTATTTGTCAAGGTTTTTTTTTTTTTTTTAAACACAAGTGACTCTATTTTGATTCTGAACAACTTTCACATTTCCATGGCAATGGGGAATTAAGTTTGCTAATTGGCTGACTTTACAAAAAGGAGATTTTTTTGTATTACTCTGGTGAGTCCAATGTGATGACAAGGGTCCTTAAATGTGGAAGATGAAGCCAGAGGAGTTAAAAGTCAGAGAGCGTCGTCAGAGTGATAGATACTATGGGAAAAAGACTCATCCAGCCTTCACAGGCTTTGAAGATAGAAGGGGACCAAGTTGGGCTGTCTCTAGAAGCTGGGCTAGGCAAGAAAATGGACTCTCCCATGTATCTCCTCCATAGGTTCCAGAAGAAGCACAGCCCTGACAACACTTTGATTTTAGCCCAGTGAGACCCATTTCAGACTACTGACCTTCAGACTGTAGCATAATAAGTTTATGTCATTTTAAGCCATTAAATTTGTAGCAATTTGTGACAGCTGCAGTAAGAAACCAGTATAGTGGAGGATAACAATGAAGTGCTGGGGTCTTTGCACTCACACAGGCCTGAAACTAAATCCCTCTTCTACCACTCAGCTTTGTGGCTTCAGTAAAGTTACCTTTTCTAAGCATGAGCTTTCTTATCTGTAAAAATAGGCCTATCAATATTTGTCTCACAAGGTTTTTGTTTTTTGGGTTTTTTTGTTTTTTTCTGAGATAGGGTCTTGCTCTGTTGCCTGGGCTAGAGTGCAGTGGTGTCATCATAACTCACAGCAACCTCAAATTCCTAGGCCGAAGCGATCCTCCTGCCTCAGCTTCCCAAGTAGCTGGAACTACAGGGGCACATCACCACACCTGGCTAATTTTTCTATTTTTTGTAGAAGTGGGGTCTTACTCTTGCTCAGTCTGTTCTGGAACTCTTGGCCTCAAGTGATCCTCTCACCTTAGCCTCCCAAAGTGCTAGGATTACAGGCATGAGCCACCACGCCCAGTCACAAGGTTTTTATTCCAGGCTAAATGAGAGCTTGTATGTAAAGCATGAAGCTGAACATAATAAGTGCTGAATAAACACTCACTGCTATTATCACTATCACAACATTCAATCCTCCAAAGAAGCCTGTGAGTTATCTAGATTATACATTATCTCCAGTTTAAAGGTAAGAAAACTGAAGTTCAGGGCTGTTAAGCAACGAATGATACCTAACTAATAGGTAAAACTTTGAACAGTCTGGTTTTAATTTATAATCTGTGATCTAATTTCAGAGAGCTCTGGAGGGGTTCGAAATTTCCAGTGTATCTGCTGAAATGTTTCTCGGCTACTTTCTGCTAATTCAGTGTTCTATTTGCACTCTGGGCTGCTCACGAAGATGAACGATTCTGTGCGGTGTGGTGGTGGCATGGTGATAATCAATGAGCAGAAATAAGCAAAAATGCAGAACTGGAAATAAGCATGACCGCTAATCCTAGAATCATAGAGGTTTTAGAGCTTAATGTAGGGCTTTAAATTCTTAGCCTTTGGGCCAAATCTGGCCTACCCACATGTTTTTAAAAAACGAAACAAAACAAACTACACGAGAAACTCTGAATGAGAATGCATTTAGAAAGGTTTTCACAGGCCCCACATTGCTCTTTCATTTCACCTGGCCAATTCACACATTTATCTGAAATCTGTAAGAAATAGTTTCCAACCTTTGACTCAAAGGGACCTTCCAGAGTCTCTTCTTTAAAAAAATGAGACCTTAGAAGGTTAAGTGCCTGGCTTATAGAAACACAGCTAGATTATGGTAGTCATGATTTCAGATCAAGGGGGGGGGAGAATTATTTCATACTGAGGACAGATAAGGCCAAATTATTTAAGGTTTTGGTATGTTTTTAAGCACTACAAAAAGGCTATGTTTAGGGATAGTAGTTTGGCAATGCAAAACAAGCTAAAGGCAGATGACAGGGTACATAACACATGCAGCAGGAAGATAGCTGGGACACACTCCTATTAAGATAAATGCTTCAAGATAGTGAGTAGTCAAGGTTGTGTGCCATGAATGAGTTACAGATGTACACAAGGATTGATCCCCATAGCCTGAGGGGCAGCCGGGTGGGGCCCAAACCTGAAAGATTCCTTGAGCTGGTTATAACTGTGATGACAAACTTAAGTCTGGTGTACAAAGACTGAATTTCATTAATTCTTATATGTATTATTTTTTCACATTTAAAATCTGGAATTATACTGCACATTGCATCAAATGGCTTCTTACAGTGACAGCAAGCCAGGCAGCAGTTTTGACTCAGCTGTTTTTGCAGATGCATGCATGAACTTGGTTATAGCTCTTCTACACTTCTATTGCATTATAGGTATTGTTGGTTCTATACTTACTATGTTTAATTGCCATTTAAAATGTCTTTTAAAAGATTACGCTGCGATTTGGCATAACGAAAAGTTACTAAGTATGAAAATAGGCATGAAAACAGAACAGCAATCTGTAAACTTGGTGAGACAAATATAGATTATTGGAGGAATAACCGCAACTCTATTTTTTCTTGCAAAGCAACCAAATAATTAGTGATTTCTAAAAATGGTGGGTAGCTTTCTGTAGATAAAGCAAAAGGGTTGCTTATCTCAGTTTAAGGTTAGAGAAATAACCAAATCCCTTAGAATATAAGAAAGAAATTTATAAGAACGAGAGAACAGTTTTTGGGTCACAGTTACTTTTTTGTTAAGGTGTCAAACATTAATTTGTCAAAAACTTCCCCCTGTCTTTGCTGAAAAACTGAAGTTATGTGTTTAGTCAAGTAGGAAATGGTGATAACCCTGATTATTTTTGACAACCATGAAAATTATACTGTCAATGCTAAAGACACCAAAGGCATATGGATTTATGTAAATTAGTCGTATGTCACTATGATACTATATGTAAGCATACCACTATATTTAATTTGAAACTATAAAATGATATTTAATCAAATATTCCCCTATGATATTGTGCATACTCACAAGAATGGGATGTATAATGTTTGAGTGGATGGTCTATAAAGTTGCCATGAGCACTGAATTAGCAAATACCAAACCATTGTTCCTAGGGGAAATACAGGGTAGGCTCTTGTGAGCCTGTGGTCAGAACATTTTCATTAGCTGATCAATACATAACCTTGTTTTATGTGCATTTATGTTTAAAGATACCGTATTTAATACATACAGGCAATCCCTGAGTTACGGACAACCTGACTTAAGGCATTCCATACTTATTAATGGGTTCCCAAGGCTTCTCATAAGGATAATTTATTATTAAATAAATAATTCAGGAACTAGTTTTTTCCATGCATGTAAACAAACCCGCATGGCATAAGTGGTTGGTTGAAACAGCATATTTATGCTAGCAGCTGGTCTTATAAATAGACAGAGAAGCAGCTGATAGAAACAAAAGAGCACCAAGAATCAGAAGATCCAGAGCCAAGAAAGTTTACACAAAAGAATTAGCTGAAGCCTTCTGTCTCATTGAAGCAGAATTTGCTAAGCCTGAGGAGCAAGATCCTAACATTGAGCGGTTTACAAAAGTTTACTGTGCAGTTAGTGAGAACATTAGCTGCCACAAAGCCATTTATGATAAAAAATAGAAAAAGGCTATGCAAACAACCCTAGATACCTTTTTCAAGAAACCAACTTCAGGCTGGGCACGGTGGCTCATGCCTGTAATCCTAGCCCTCTGGGAGGCCGAGGCGGGCGGATTGTTTGAGCTCAGGAGTTTGAAACCAGCCTGAGCAAGAGTGAGATCCTGTCTCTACTAAAAATAGAAAGAAATTAATTGGACAGCTAAAAATATATAGAAAAAATTAGCCGGGCATGGTGGCGCATGCCTGTGGTCCCAGCTACTTGGGAGGCTGAGGCAGAAGGATTGCTTGAGCCCAGGAGTTTGAGGTTGCTGTGAGCTAGGCTGAGGGCACTCACTCTAGCCCGGGCAAAAGAGTGAGACTCTGTCTCAAAAAAAAAAAAAAAAAAGGAAACCAACTTCAGTGGTAAGCTCTTCTCTTCCAGTGACAGAAGCAAATCCTGATTCTCCAGCACCCACTCCATCCTCTATGGCACCATCTCCATTATCATCTTCTGATAAATCTTAGTCCACCTTCTTGCCTCAAAAATGCCCCTTCTAGTAAGCAAGACACTGATGCGACATTAAATGAGTGTTAAACTTTAATATTCTTTTTTGAAATTTCTCCTATCTAAACTTTTTATGAGTTTGTTTTTATGTTCTGTTTGTTTGAATTAAAAGAGCACAATCATTTCTGTAACTTATTATAGTACAGGGGTATTATTATTATTATCATAGCATTACACTGTATTATTATTTCCTCATTTGAGCCATTATAGTATTATTATTATCACATGGCCAGTGCTCCCTGCAAAAAACTGGGTCCCTTTGGTAGAGTTGCAAGGGATAAGAAAATAAGAGAGAAAAATGGAAAATGGAAAAAATAAAAGAATACACTGAGACAAAGATATAGTTTTATAAAGTTTATAAAGATTATAGGCAAAGCGGGAGCTCAGGGGGCTTTGAGCCTCTCCGTGGATCTCAAAAAGCCCCGAATGAGGTCTTACATGGTAACTTATAGAAAACAGTGAATAATTGTCAGGGGTAACATATTTACATAACAATAGATAGTTCCTCTCAGGTTAACAGATTTTCAAAAGGCTTTTACAGAAGGCTTCCACAGATTCTTAACTAATTCTATTTAGGTGAGTAAATGGTTACAAAGTCTTTCAAAGGTGAATTTCTAAATCTTAAGGTAAGTTTATCATTTAAACAGAGGGGTTAAACAGAGATATGTAAGCTCCACGTTTATTAGGTTATCGTGAATGGAGACAGGTAGTCTAGAGTGGTTTAAAGAAAAGCTTTGCTTTTAGCCATTGGGGAAGCTGTCGTTTC
>CAUYSK010116428.1:0-13641 GCA_963575035.1 Avahi laniger | reverse complement strand
ATGCCCGGCTTTTTTCTATATATATATTTTTAGTTGTCCAGATCATTTCTTTCTGATTTTAGTAGAGACGGGGTCTCGCTCTTGCTCAGGCTGGTCTCGAACTCCTGACCTTGAGCGATCCACCCACCTCGGCCTCCCAGAGTGCTAGGATTACAGGCGTGCGTCACCGCGCCCGGCCAATGTTTTTAGAGTGTGCCTTTTTGGCTCACCAAATCCAAGGCATCATTTCCTCTGCCAATCTTCAGATTCCACTGGTTTGCAAGTAAAGATTCAAGGGCTCCCCAGTACCCTAGAGCTCATTATATATAATACTCATGTTGAAATAAAAATCATTCCTCAGGTAGAATCAGAATGGAGCATGAAAAAGGGCCAAGATGGGTGGCTTAGAAATGCAGTGGTGATGGTGAAAGGGAGAGCTTCATAAGTGAGGTCTCTCTGCGCTTCGGCTGCCCTCCTGTCTCCCCTGAGGTGAGGCATGTCCTAGAAACCAGAACTCCTTTCCCCCAAAGCAACCCACAAAAAAATGTAGAGAAGTCACTCTCTAACCTACCTCCCCTGAAGGAAGATCATAAGACCCTCTTCCCAGAGGGGTTCCGCCCCAGACTGAGCAGAATGAATGATACACAGGGAGGCCAAGAAGAATCTGAACAGATTCTAAATTCCTCTCAGTTTATTACCATCAGATCATACCCTTTTTTTGTCCAATCATGTTGCTCCACAACTATGCACTTCTTTCATCAGACTTAGCATAAAAGTATAATACAATTTTCCCTGGGTCTTTGGGTCTTCATGTCTGAAGCTCCTGTGTCACTGAAACCAAGCAGGGACCCCTCTGAGGGGCCTACTGGCCCCCCCAGAGCATGGAAATAAAGGAAAATCTGGAGTCTCTTTGGGGGACATTGTGACACCTGGCTAGTCTTGACAAGTGAATGGGCGACCTCATGGAACAATCGCCCTCCAAGCAAGCCAGAAACTAAAAGGTGACATCCTAACATATGCTCTTGAGTTGTTTTACAGAAACCCCCACGAGAGGGAAAATGCAGATTAACGGGGAACTGAGGAATTGAACTCTGGCCCGCTATTCTTTGTTCCAGTTTCTCCCGAGGGGCCTGTCACACCCATCTTAACCTTCCTTTCTGCTCTGCGTCCACCTATGCACCTCGCCACTCCAGGATACCCACACCTTTTTGGGCCACGCCCGCCTGAAATGTACCCCTGCCTTTAAGATCCCCCGACTTCTAAGACACCCAGGAGTGAGTTTTGAGGCCCTGCGACTAAAGCCCCTTTCTGCTTCCGCAACTCTGGGCTTCAGTGTTTGACGTGGCTGCACCGGGCAAGTGGACCCCAGTTTGATTTGGTGACATCATGTACAACTTTGTTAAATTCATTAAGCTTTTCTCTTGCTAATCTGCCTTTTGTTGCAGAGGTGTCAGCCTTGACACTCGTGCTGGGTGAAGAGAAGGTACCGTCTTTTTTCCCCAACACCACAAACACACGCTATTATCGGAAGCTGCATTTTATCAAATATCATTTGCTCAGGGAAGCCTTCTCTGACCTTGAATATCTTAGGTTCTTCTGTTATACGCTCTCCTAGCAAACTTTACTTCCCTGTAAGAGTATTTCCAGCAACTGCAATGGCAGACTTATTTGTATAATCACTCACTCACTATTTTTCTCCTCTGCTGGCCTGTTGATTCCATAAGGGCAAGACTGTGTCTGGCAGAGTAACTATTCGTTCAATAAGCGAATGGACGAGAGAGTGAACTGCATCCTGTCCCAGGCATCCCGTTTCCGGATGAGGCCTTTATCCGTGACAAGAGCCTCAGCATTGAAAACTAAAAAGCATTCTTTTTTTTCTTTTTTTTTTTTTTTTTGAGACAGTTTCTCACTCTGTTGCCCTGGCTGGGGTGAGTACCATGGCATCAGCCTAGCTCACAGCAACCTCAAACTCCTGGGCTCAAGCGATCCTCCTGCCTCAGCCTTCTGAGTAGCTGGGACTACAGGCATGCGCCACCATGCCCGGCTAATTTTTTTCTTATATTTTTAGTTGTCCAGCTAATTTCTTTGTATTTTTTTAGTAGGGATAGGGTCTCGCTCTTGCTCAGGCTGGTCTCGAACTCCTGAGCTCAAACAATCCGCCCGCCTCGGCATCCCAGAGTGCTAGGATCACAGACATGAGCCACTGTGCCCGGCCCTAAAAAGCATTCTTAAGACAATATCTTCCCTCCTCTATCTTTTGTTAAGGATCTCTGCCCTCAGTGGATCTGGGCGTGACCGCGGCATGGCCTTCTGCAGACACTTTCCCAGCTTGATTTGTCGTCGGCTGCTTGGCACCCAGTCTTGTGTCTCTGCAGATCCTGCGAGCTACCTCATATATTCAGCAAAGTGTTGTCCAAAGCGCAAGGGGGTTTTGCTACTTTGAAGTAAACCTCACAGAAGGCCACTATTTGTAGTAAACATGTGTCTTGTCTTCTGGCTGACTGGCATCTTTTAAATGTGCGTGCTGTGATTGGGGAATCACGGGCCTGATGAGCTCTGCCTGCCCAGAACCCAGAGTACTCATATTCTGCATACTCTGCAGAACCACCATACTCCCAAGCTAGAGCCCAGGCTCACCTGTGCGAGGTTTGGATTCACAAGTAAGTCCTAAGTGGAAGAAAGCTGCACAAAGGACAACCATTTTGCTGGCAAGGGTGTCAGTAGAAAAATCTGAATTTTGGATGGTGGCGGGGTGCAAGGTCCTGCGAAAAATTGCAGTTGTAGACTAGAAAGTTGGATTCCTGGCAGCAGTGCTTGGTGCAGCCAATAGGCTTGTTCTCTTGGGTAGGTTTGCACATCGTTCCTGGAAGCTTGGCACTGAGTTTTGGTTATCTGGCCCTTCCAACAATCCTGTGAATTCCCTAATAAATATTTTTAAATTAAGATACCCTTTACAATGTAGTAAAATGTACCTATCTTGATGTACAGTTCAGTGAGGTTTAACAATTGTATATACCTGTGTTACTTTCAACCAGATAAAGAAATAAAACATTTCTATCATCCCAGAAAGTTCCCTTGTGTGCTTTACAGTCAGCCAACCCCCACAGGCAGTCGCTGTTCTGATTTCCATCACTATAGATTAGTTTTGTCTCTCAAATTCGTAGACTTATGTCTCTTACCAAATTTGGGATGTTTTAGCCGTTGGTTCGTCGAGTAGTTTTTCAGCCCCATTCTCTTTCTCCAATCCTTCCAGCATAACTCTAATGACATGAATACCAGATCTTTTTTTGTCTTGTTCTCTTGTCCAAGGTCCTGAGGGTAGGGGTGTGTGTGTGTGTGTGTGTGTGTGTGTGTGTGTGTGTGTGTGCCTATTTTCTCTCTGTTGTTCAGATCGGGTAATTTCTATACCGTCCTATCTTTCAGTTCATAGGTTTCTTTTGTCCCCTCCATTCTGCTGTTGAGTTGATCCACGGAGCTTTTTATTTTGGTTATTGTATTTCTGACTTCTAAAAGTTCTGTTTGGTTCTTCTTTAAATCTTCTATTTCTTTGCTGAGGTTTTCTATTTTTTCATTTGTTTTATAATTGCTTGTTAAAGTGTTTTTTATCATGAGTGCTTGAAAATCTTTTAAAGATAATTTTAACGTCCCTGTCATCTCAGTGTTGGCATACTTTATTGTCTTTATTCATCTTTCTGGTTCTTGGCATGGTGAATAATTCTCTATTGAAACCTGGGCATTTTCACATCAGGAGACTCTGGACCTTCTTTATACCTTCTGTGTTCGTTGGTTTTTTCTGACACCACTCCAGCTGGGATATGGGACGTACTGTCTAGTTACTGCCAGGTGGAGGTGGAAGACCGGGCTTCCCATTCAACGACCTCTGTTGACAGCTAACGGGGGTGGTTCCTTACTACTGCCGGGCAAAGGTGGGAATGCTAGCCCTCTGTGTGGTCCCCATTGACTCTGTGGTAGTGGCAGTAGTGAAGCCCTGACTCTCCACTAAGCCTCCTCTGACATCACCCCAGTTGGGAGAGAGAGGGATGCCTCATTATTCCTGGAGGAGGGGGAAGTGCAAGCGCCCTATGTGGTCTCCACCGACACAGCAGAGAGCTGGAGGACTTGGTACTGTCCGTGGGAATGAAAGTCCCAGCTCCTTACTCATTTCTCTCTGTCACCACCCTGGCTAGGGTTTTGGAGCCTCTTGTTACAGCCTCTTGAGGGTAGAAATCTAGGCTACCCACTTGGCTTTTGCTGGCGTAGGTGGGGATGGGGCGACAGGTTTTTCTGCGGTGGTTGGCTGGAGTAGAGGGATTATTGTCTAAATATTTGCTGTCTTATCAGGCTTTTGTTAGAGCTTTATTTGTCCACAACATTGGCATTTCTGGGTTGCTGGCTTTTTCAGCTCCAAGTCTGAGATATATGACACCAAAATAAAACCAAGGAACTCATCACTGGTGGTCTTATGTTTGTTGTATACACAATGTTCAGGTTTTTACTTATACTTTATGGGATGAATGTGCTCCATCTATATATTTTAGTTGTCTAGCTAATTTCTTTTTATTTTTAGTAGAGATGGGGGTCTCACTCTTGCTCAGGCTGGTCTCAAACTCCTGAGTTCAAATCATTTGCCCACCTTGGCCTCCCAGAATGCTGGGATTACAGGCATGAGCCACCGCGTCCGGCCTCGAAACATTTTTGAAACTCATTTTTGCAATTGTCTCCACAAAAACTTTACAAGCCTTGCCAGAAATGAGGCTCATTATTTTAGAATTTTGCCTAATTTTCCACCTCAAACACCATCTTAGAACTTAATTATCTGTCAGACCTGGTTCTACAAACTTTGTGATATTGCACAAATAAAATTCATTCCTGAGGGATGATAAATTGCCAACAAATATTATTTAAATGGATGTGCTACAAGTTCCGATGGTTAGCATTTAGCCAATTTTTCTATGTATCCACCAGTAAATTTTTATTTAACATGCTTAGTTATAGACCCTCCCAATTGTTAGCAACTACTTCATCTGAGTTCTCACTCGGCATTTAGTTTTTCCACGCAGGGTACTCTGGGGCCCTGAGGAGTGAAGACAAGGAAATCCTCTTCAGCCTCATGGCGAGGGCAACAGCCACAGTCCCCCAGCCCCGAGGGAATGGTAGTGAGGAATCAATGATAGGAAAGGCTAGGAAAATGAGACAGCTGCTTGGCTATTCCAGAATGAAAGAAATGAAAATGCATCTGGTACATTTATATTCAAATATCTAAACGCCTGCTCCTGATAAAAAAAACGATTTGGAGATAGCTGTGATTTGGATTGACTGTAGCTCTGTCTCCTGCTTCTATGGGTGTCTGAAGACGCCTAAAAGCCCTAGAATCTCTCCTAGAGGGTGACCCGCCATTCATCTTTCACGAAAGGGAATTGCAGTGACATTGACAGAGCTCTCCTCAGCCCTACAGCGATTTCCCTGGTGATAAGGTGTTAAATGTTGTCCATCAAAGATACTAGGGCGATATTCCATCCAGAGGGATGGGATTAACAAGTGGTTATTGAAAACTAGGATGAAAGTGCCATAGATACTACACCAAGGGGAATGGCTGAACTTCACACCCATGTCTGTGACCTTGATACTTTTCCATCATAATTTACAGGTATTAAAAATTCACATGCTCGGGCCCCTAAGGAATTAAATGGTGTTATGGAAAGAACCGAATATACAACCGGCAGATAATGATCCGATTAGTCACATTTAACTCCTTAAGCATATAGAGTGTAAGTTTTGTACTTTTTTTTTTTTAACAAGAGCTACTTATGTATATTTGAAATGCTCTAGAACCACCTGGTCATAATTTTTTCACTATTATAAAAATTTATTACATAACAAAGTTAACTGTTGCAGTAAATGCTTATAAGTTTTGAGAATATGACAGACTGCTAAGTTTATTTTAGTAAAAGGCTTCTTAATAAGAAGAAATAATCCATAGATTAAAAACAGAGAAAGGACTGGGTACAATGGCTCACACCTGTAATCCTAGCACTCTGGGAGGATCCCTTGAGGTCAGGAGTTCGAGACCAGCCTGAGCAAAAGTGAGACTCTGTCTCTACTAAAAATAGAAAAAAAAAGTGATTGATATATTCCTGAGTTTTTCCTTAGTCAAATGCCAATTTCTATCTCTAATACTTTAAATCTCCTATATATACTAACTGAAGGATAAAAGAGTCTTTACCTCTTATAGACCCTGGCATTGGGAAAAACTGTCTGACCTGAGTGCAATCCCTGTGTTTCATAACTTCAAAACATTCTGTGGACTCCAGAAGTAAAGATTGTTTCTTATTAAAAATCCACCAACTCTTGAATACACAACTCAGGTTCATCTAAAAGTCAAAACAAAAAACATCTTTGCAAATATTGTTTTTTTTTTTTTCCAGACAGAGTCTCATTCTGTTGCCCGGGCTAGAGTGCCGTGGTGTCGGCCTATCTCACAGCAACCTCAAACTCCTGGGCTCAAGCAATCCTCCTGCTTCAGCCTCCCGAGTAGCTGGGACTACAAGCATGTGCCACCATGCCTGGCTAATTTTTTCTATATATTTTTAGTTGTCCAGCTAATTTCTTTCTATTTTTTCAGTAGAGACAGGGTCTTGCTCTTGCTCAGGCTGGTCTTGAACTCCTGAGCTCAAACGATTCACCTGCCTCCCAGAGAGCTAGGATTACTCTGCAAATATTGTTGATAGCTATTTCCACAGAATAAGGCTGAGCACAATAATCTTAAATTCCCTAAGTAATGCTTGGGATGATAGAATTGGAATAACTCCTGTTAATCTGATCAACAATTCATGGAGATCGGCTTACTTTAGTTATACTATATATTTGATAATATGTAATACACATGTTATACGTATAAAACATATTATAAGGGTATTTGTGTTCAATAAAACAATAGCCCAATGACAAATGACATTTTATTATTCAAATGATCTTACAATGTCAACATCAATGTTAATAAAAATATATAACAGACTGAATTCATCAACGGCAAAGTCAGCTGTAATTCACTTGAAGGTTCCCACTTTTCAAAGTAAGCCTTTTGTAGATAAGTGAAAATCCTCTATTTTGTAGAATTTTAATCTTTACCTGTTAAAGACTGAGGCAAGGCAAAGGCATCCCTCTCAGCAGGAGCAAGAGGAGCAGAGATGGGGCAAACACATCAGCAGACACATCTCAGGTGCCGTGAGTACTTTTCTACTCCTTCACGACTGAAAATTCTGGGTTTCAACATTCTTCAGGATTTAGTAAGTCAAAATAAAAGCATAATTCAAATCTAAATACAGATTAAAAAACTTCATTTTCCATTTGAAGTTGATGTTTTCCCTCCTCATAGTATTTTCAATTTAAGGGAAAGAATATTAAATCTTTCTATTAAAATTTTTTATATGTTGAGATTTTGGGTTCTTTTCATATTGAATTTTAAGAGATGCTGCTTTGCTTTCTGTTTTTCTAGGCTATTAGGAGCAAGAATGTTCAAGCTCAATGAAAAGCAAAGACATACAATATAGATTTTTTTTCAAAGAACATTTTAAGATATATGGTGGCTTGCTTTGCATAAGCATGCTATAGTTAAAGACAAAATATGGATTAATTCTTATATTCAAGAAATAGATATTTACTTTCACTAATCAGTGTGTGTGTGTATGTGTGTGTGTGAAAGAGAGAGAGAGATTAGTTTTCAGTTTAAGTAATACTAACTTCCTGAGAACTCTCTAATTGGGTAAAATACTGGTATTCAGTCTTCTTACCAGGAATTGTAAGAAAAGCATACTTTGTACATTCATGAGAAACTGAAGTAGATTATTGCTTAATAACCCAATGGAACATCTGCTTAAACGGATGTTTTAGTTGCAAGAAGTGTAAACATGATTCTAAATGTATAAATATATTGGTTATTCTTCCTTGTCTGGGAGGTTGCACCAAAGTTTTTACATAGATTAGACGAAAAGCTGAGTCTGGAAAAATTCAAAAATATTACATAAATGCAGATAAAGTAATACCATAAAGTCAGCTGGCAATTATTTTAATAATTATTTACAGGGCCTCCATTGTGTCGCCTTTGTGACTCACATGCAAGTGACCTGAGTCACTCCATCTTCCTGATCAAACTGTCCGTCATCTAATTCCCGGAGGACACTGTCGCTGCTGCTGAACCCAGAGAAGCTGCTGTACTGTGCTGGCCGCTCCTCCTTTGCCCAGCATTCTCTGGAAGGAGAGAAGAGGCCCTCCTCAGGCGGGTGTCTGCTTTCTACAGGTTGTGACGCTGCTGTGTCCAATCCGATGCTCCTGCTGGTGACTTTGTTCCTGTCTTCACCTTTTACATGCTGGCTGGCTTTTCTCTGAAACACAAGAGATTGGCAACCAGGATTTTAAAAGATAGGTGTTTCCTGTCCCTCCGCTCTATCACATGCTGCCTCTCTACCTCCTGGACCATTCTTTCCGCCCTCTTCAAAATCCTGCTAATCTTCAAGGGCCAGCTTGGAGCCCCCCTCCACATTCCCCGTCTCCCTCTAAGTACAAAAAAGCTCCCCTCTCCCTCCTGGCACATGGTTGTCATTGGCAGGTAGGTTGTGTACACGTCTGGGACCTCAATGACATCTTCCGCAGAGAAATGTGTTGAAATCATACTCTGGGGGAACAAAACAAGGTAGAATTACAAATGCATCTTTCTTCTTGGTGTTAGTTGGGATCTAAAGGCAGAAAAAGTGCTTCAGTGGCCATCTTATATCCATGTCACTTAGGCACGGGCTGCACAGGAGAGTTACGGGTAATTTAGACCTGAGTTTGTTTTGAATGAGTGCCTGGAATGCCTTCCTGGGTCAAGCAGATACTTCCTTTGTTCTGCTGCAAACTGCTTCTGCCTGACACTGTTAATGCTCAGCAATCTGGTGCAGCTCATTCAGACTATCTGATAAACTGTGGATGTTTTTGCTAATAAATATTTACTGAGGGCAGAGACTGTCGTTGGTGCAATTTGGATAAAGAGGACATGATCTCTGCTAAGAAAATTTAAGTCGAATTAAGATATCTAGCCTGGTGCAGTGGCTCATGCCTGTAATCCCAGCTACTTAGTTGGGAGGCTGAGGGGGGAGGATTGCTTGAGCACAGGAGTTTGAGGCAGCCTGCGCAACACAGCAAGACCTTGTCTCTTAAAAAAAAAAAATCTAAGAAAAAATAAGATAAGCTAAGTTAATGAAGGGAAAAGTTCAACAAGGGAAATTAGCAGCTCAACATGTGGATGTTCAGACTCCTGATGAGAACTGATAACACGACAGATTATATTCATATACTCTTAGGCATGTAGAACTGAACATGGACTTTTTTTCGTTTGTTTCTCTTCAACAATTTCAAAAGTCCATGAATAAACATAGATTTAAAGGTAAATTTAAAAATCACAGTAATTTCCTAGTTTACAAAAAGCTTATTCACTGAAAATTCATTTATATGTTAGTTGGGAACTAAGATTATATTTTCCTAAAAATATAATCTAAATATAAAAATAGAATGTATAATATAATTTTAGTGAGAGCTAAAATTATACCAAAAATTATAAAACTCTTAGAAAAAAACACAGAGGTCAGATACCCAGGCTGGTCTTACTAAAGTTTGTTAATCCAAACATTTGTTGAACTGTAGTGTAGGAAATACAAAACTATCTTCTACTGGTTTTCATGGCAAAAACACAAAGCAAACAGGTTTATTAAGTTGGATTTCGTGGGCTGCTGTGGAACGTGCCGTCTATGATACTGGAAAGGAGGGAGGATCGCTGCAGCCCAGGAATCCGTACAGGAAGAGGCAGCCCTGGAGCGCGCGTAGGACGCAGCGTGCTGACGGCTCGGGCAGTCTGCGAACTGCCCGCTGCTCTTGGCCAAGTTACTGGAGTCCTTGGACAACTTTAAGGGAAAAAGTCTACAGTGGGTCCTTCCTCAACAAAGGCACACGTTTGTCGTCGGTCCCAAGTCAGACATTGTTTGGTGGTAGTCACATTTTCCCTTGGTACCCTCGTATTCGTCAAACGCAAATATCAGATCTTTAATCGTTTTCCTGTTTATTCACAGTCACCACACTGATTGAATTTAGCATAACAGTGGAACCTGACAGGTTTACTCTCAGATAAGGTACAGGATTTGAGAATGGCACCTTCTTCCTTGCAGTGGGACGCTGGCCAGTGAGGACATAGTCTTTTGGCTTTAGACGAGGCTGATAAGCGTGGTCAGACTGAGCTCCTTCCTCGAGCCTGGCTAGTGGCTCCCTTTCCCACGCGCGTAAGGAACGCGTTCCCTCCTGAATGACACTCTCAGGGCTCTCAACGTGGACTGAGTCAAAATGGGAAGGCGACGGAGGCTGGGTGCACTTGGCTGCCCGGATCTTTCCTCACCAGCACTAGAGCCAAAGGTAAATTTCGCAATAAATTCTTATTGTATACTAGCTAATAGACAACAGCTCTCCTATACTCAGTGAGGATTTTCTTACTAAAAATTTGATACTATTCATAATAATAAGATATAGTAATTCACTTTTACATAAGCATTAATAAGTAAACAGCCACCAAATATAAATCTCAAATGTTAGAAGATGACAAATCCTTAACGCTGTACCTCTAAGATTTCAGAACACACACTTGTTTCTGTTTTACCATATGACTGTTCAGTTTAATAAATATAACTTCATCAATGACATCATCTCTCCTACCCCACCCTCATTTCACATGAAATAATAACTTTTCCAACAAACCAAATTAAAATGTTCTTATAACTTACAGTGTAGGAGTCTAGAGTCTAACTACTCCTTAGAGATCATCTATTTCAATCCCCTTATTCTACAGAGGTGAGACCCAGTCCTGGCAAGAAGATAGGATTTGTCCAGGTCATGGAATGGCTGGTTCTGAACAGTACCCGGAGTCCCTTTCTTATTCTTTTCACATGATATTACTCACACTTGCAAAAATATAAGCAGATTTGTGGTAAAAGATTTGTGTGTTTTTAAAATAATATTTTCCTTCAATTATAAAAATAATACACATTCAGTGTAAAACAGCAGTCCCCAACCTTTTTGGTACCAGGGACCAGTTTCATGGAAGACAATTTTTCCATGGACTGGTGGCGGGGTGGGGAGGATGGTTTTGGGATGATTCAAGTGCATTACATTTATTGTGTACTTTATTTCAATTATTATTACGTTGTAATATATAATGAAATAATTATACAACTCACCATAATGCAGAATCAGTGGGAGCCCTGAGCTTGTTTTCCTGCAACTAGATGGTCTTATCTGGGGATGATGGGAGACAGTGATACCTGAAGTGTGTTCCTTATGTCCAGTCTACTCATTTTGTTGCTGTCACTGCAAAAAAACCTGCTTCACAAAGACAGGATGTTGGAAATGGAAGCAGGCTTTTCAGTGCTTTTGTGGCAATCTCAGGATATTCCGCTTTGACTTCAATCCAGAACATATGGAGATTTGAAGTTGTCTCAAACATACTTTTAAGGCCACCGTCATTTGCGACCTCAAGCAGCTGATCCTCTTCAAGCACAGACAAAGTCGATTCACCTGGCTTATTCACAAATGGGTCCCAGATCCATTCCTTCCCAGTTTGAGGGGTTTTCATGGTTGGCTAGCAATGGTCAAACTCCTTTGAAAGCTGAGATAGGTGATCGTGCACCAGCTGGGAGAAAGGAGGCCCTGGCTCAGTCTCTTTCAAAATCTCTGCTAATGTTTGAAACCTGTCAAAAATCCCAGTGTTCACTCTTTGCCCCCATAATTCCAGTTTGGCTTTGAATGCAGCCACTTTATCTGCTGACTTGAAAGCAGTAGTTGTTCTCCCCTGAAGTGACAGATTGAGTTCATTGAGCAGGTTGAATCTGTCACACAAGCAAGCAAGTTTTGCGACCCATTCTGTGTCACTGAAATGTGCTGCCAGTGGTGACTGTTTTTCTAAAGAAATCTCTGGAGTGGCTCCTGTAACTCAAAAACTCTGGCCAGTGATCTACCTTTAGAAAGCCATCACGCTTCTGTGTGTAAGAGAAGACGTGTGTGCTCTGTGTCCATCTCCTCACAGAGCTGCGCGAGCAGACGTGAGTTCAGGGCGTGGACTTTAATGTGGTTGATAATTTTAATCACATCCTGCAAAACGTTGTTTCGCTGAGGTGTCATTTTTCCACTAGCCAGCAATTCTCTATGGACGACACAGTGCATAGACTCACATTCAGAGGCGACCTTTTTGACCCAAGTAGTAAAACCAGAAAGCCATCCAGTCATGGCAGCCACTTGGTCCGTCCATGCATATACTGACACAAAATGACCAATTCAGTTTTCCTGATGTGTGTCATTCAAAGACTTGAACAGTTCTGCAGCTGTGGTGTTGGTTGGCAACAAAAGTGCACATAACATATCCTTATGCACATCCTCTGGAAAAATAAATCCCACAAAAATAAGCATTGTTGCTTTGTTGTCAACATGGGTAGACTCATCAACCTGGAGTGCATACCGCGGTGACTCATTAATCCTCTCTAACAATTGTGCCTGAATATCCTCTGCTATTTCATCAATTCATCTAGTTATGGTGCTAGCTGAAAGAGGAACACGTGCCACCTTTGGAACTGCAGCCTCTCCTGAAAGCTCATAGCAAATGTCCTTAGCAGCAGGCAGGATCAACTCTTCACCAATGGTAAAGGGCTTCTTAGCTTCAGCAATGCATTAGCCACTAAGAATGATGCTATCCGTGCAGACACATTTGATGAAGTGGTGGCTTTCAATAATTGCTTCTGTTCTTCGTGTTCATGTTTTTTTCTTTTGAAAACTCCAAAGACTTGTCTTTTAATGCAGGGTGCTTGGTCTCCGTGTGGTGAAGCAGTTTTGAAGGTTTCATGGCTTTGTTGGATAGCCAGTTGCCATATATTACACAAAGCGGGCTTGGAGAATGTGAATCACCTGTTGCAATGAATCCTTAATTTGAGAAGGACTCTTGGTATTTTCTTTTAAATGCAGTTTTCATTAAATGCAGTCTCAGAGTCTTCTGCTGTCTCATCATTGGGTCTTTTTGCCTTTTCAAAGAAGCTCTCCAGCAATGTTTGTTTTTCACTCATTTTCTCTGGGGTTAGCTTGTGGGCTCACCAAAATTGTGACTGAGACAAGTGCACAGTGCAGAAAAGAGGCGCAGATGGAAGTGATAAATAAAATAATGGGTGGGCCATGTCAGGACTAAGTAAGTGTTGGATTCTGACTTAAAGTCTGCCACCAGATGCAGCTTATTTGTCACTTGCCACTCACTGATAGGGTTTTTATATGAGTCTGCAACTTTTTCTTTTTTTAGAGACAGTGTCTTGCTCTGTCGCCCAGGCTGGAGAGCAGCGGTGTGATCATAGCTCATTGTAATCTTGAACTTCTGGACTCAAGTAATCTTCCTGTCTCCGCCTCCTGATTACCTGGGACTACAGGTTCATGCCACCATGCCCAGCTAATTTTAAAGAATTTTTTTTTTTTTTTTTTTTTTTGAGACAGAGTCTCACTTTGTTGCCCTGGCTAGAGTGAGTGCTGTGGCGTCAGCCTAGCTCACAGCAACCTCAGACTCCTGGGCTCAAGCGATCCTACTGCCTCAGCCTCCCGAGTAGCTGGGACTAC